>PVIR01002733.1:57815-98166 GCA_004026965.1 Petromus typicus
AGGGTCTCACTTTGTAGTTCAGGCTGGCCCTGAGTTCAGCCTCAAACTCACATCACAGCAATCCTCCTGCCTCTGCCTCACGAGTGCTGGGATTACAGGCGTGAGCCACCACGCCCGGCACTGTGGTATGTGGTACTGGTTGCTGCTGGGCATGAGTCTCCACACCCAATATGGTATGTGGTTACTGGGGATTGAACCCAGGTCCTTGTGCTTGCAAGACAGGTGCCGGAACCACTGAGTGAAATCCCCGGCTCGTCCTCCTCCTCCTTGTCCACCTCCTCTTCCTCCTCCTCCTCTTCTTTTTCTTGTTGTTGTTGTTGTTGTTGTTGTTGTTGTTCTTCTTCTTCTTCTTCTTCTTCTCCTTTTCCTCCTCCTCCTCCTTCTTCTTTGTCTCTTCCTTCTTCTTCCTCTTCTTCTCTCCTTTACTTCTTCTTCCTCTCCTTCTTCTTCCTCTTCCTCTTCTTCTCTTCTTCTTTCTTTCTTTCTTTTTTTTTTGTTTTAAGCTAGTAAATGAATCACCCTCCTTTCATTTGCCCACTTACCTCCCCTTCCAATTCAGAAACCAATTACATTCCAGAGAAGTGGAGATCTGGTGATAAAGAATTTGCTTCAAGTTTCATACTCAAAACCATTTTTACAACTGGCTTATAAAATTCAGAAAATTGTTCTCACAGTGGAAAGTATGATGCGGACAGATGCTAAATGGTGCAATTACAGCAACATTTAGACCTTTGCTCAGAGTCCTTTCTGTCCTCCTGGCATCCAAATTCCCAGGTCTTTCCCAGCACAGTGCAGGCTTCTTGTTGCTTTCTGGTGTCAGCACATGGATTGTTCTGCCAGATGTGAGGTCTGATGACTCATAAAAGCCAAACAGCTGGACAGAAAGAGTGAAAAGCCACCTATAAGCAGAGGCCAGTCTCATGCACCAGAAGCATGGCCTAAGGTCTACATAATGCTCATTAAAAAAAAGAAGAGCTTTTGTCATTAAAAATCAAACTCCTTGTGGTTCTTCTACAGAATGAAGTATTACTCTGCCATAAAATATGATAAGTTTGAATCATTTATACTTAAATGGACATACCTTGAGGATATCTTCATAAGTGAAGTAAATAGGTCACAGATAGGTAACTATCACATCTTTTCTCTGGTATGAGAAAATAAAGACGTAAATGAGTTCTAGAATGGTATGTTATATATTGTGAAAGAGAAAATACTCAAAGTGAAATAGGGTGAAGGGAGAAAAATAATGAGCTTATAACAAAAAAGAAAGGAAACACATTTTATGTATATGGGGGGTGGTTGGATGGGTAGGGCTATGGGAAAAAATGAGAATTAAGTTGTGTCTTATACTGGTACAAATCCCCATTGTGGAGTGCAATCATGATGTGTATATGTAATGTACCAATAAAGATTTTGATTAAAAAAAATCAAACTCAAGTAAAATAGCCAGAACTTGAGAATTCCATTTTCAATGTAAAGTTTTGGATTTCATATATAGGTTCTTAGTTGAATAGGTAAGTGTAACAAGAGATATTGGTGGACAGATGACAATAACCAGAATAATATATTTATCATAGGTAGCATTCATTGAGCATTTGTAGTGTAACAGGCACTGCTGAGAAGTTTACTTCTCATTGATGCCAACTCTGAAGATTCTGAGCTCTAAAAAGACTTGTCTGATTTTTCCAGCAACTCTGTAAACGTTATGTTCATTTTCATATACATTTATTAATCAACAGATACCTCTTTTCTATTATGTGTTAGACATGGTTCAGCATCCTTGGGATCCAAAGAATTTGAAGAAGCCATGTATCCCTTCTGCCTCAGTGCTCACAGCATACTGAGAAAAAAAGACTGACAATAAAATGAAACTCTCAGGTGGCAACAAAGTTATGATGAGAAAGAGACTGAAGAGTGGGGTGCAGATATTTTGATAGGAGAGGAAAGGAAGTCACCCCCTCTCTGGTGAGTTTCTAGGTAACAGGTGGAATGAAGGTCATTGCAGGCAGAGCTCTGGGATGGCAGTGCTGTTGGTGTACTCCTACTTCCTGCTTCACAGGAAGCAGGACCCTGTGACTGAGGATGCTGGGAGAGCAGTAAAGGATGAAATTGCTGAGGTAGCAGAAGCCAGGGAGGTAAGCATACCAAATAAGCTATCCATCTGTTGGTTTGTATCTGTCTGTCCCTATAATCACCCATCTGTCCATCAGCTACCATATACTGGGAATTCTAGGCTGGGGACATGTTGTAGGAGCACAGTTGACATCTCCAGTTTTGTGGATGCAAAGAAATTTTTCTGTAAAAATTTTTGTTTGTAAATGCAATAAAGCACACAAGAGAAAGCAGACTAAAGGTAACAGGTTATTGTAGGTGAGATGGTTTGTAGCATGGAGCCTTCTCTGAGCAGAAGCAGGAATCAGGTATAGAAATAGCCATGTTATGCAGGGAAGAGCTTGGCAATTAGAAGTTTCTAAACATAGAAAAACACAACTGTCCTCATGGGGTCATTTGAAACATGTTATGAATATCTTCTGTATGTGTGTGCGTGCATGCATGCGTGTGTGTGCATGCATGTGTGTGTATGTGTGTGTGTGCACGTGTGTATGTTGGCTGAATCCTTTCTCGGATCTGAGAAAGCATGGGAAGCTCAGCCCAGATCATGTGAACAAGGAAGCTGTGGAGACTTCAGGTTACTCAAGTGTGCTGGGTTTGGAAAGTGACAGAGCCAGTGCTTATGGGGAGGAAGACACAGTCAGATGAATATCTCTGTGTGTTTTAGTGTGAGTCTTTGGCATGTATGCACAGGAATCAGTTATACCTGGAGCGGTCACTGTGACATTTTCAGAGCATTCTTTTAGTTTGGTTAAAAGCAGATATCCACAAAAGAGTAAGAGAAACTGACGAGACCAACAAAAGGTCATAAGAATTCATGGGCAAAGCAGGATGTTGGAATTTGGTTACCTTGAAGTCGAGGCAGCTGTAATGTGTCACCATAAAAGATTGATGATCAAGACACATTCCTCCTTTCCCTGTATTATATTATCTCTCTCTTTCTGCTTCTTTCTCTTCCTCTCTCCTTTTTCCCAACATAATTTCTTGTTTCTTGAAAAGAATCAAAAGTGAATACAATGGAAAAGAATGCTTATCATACTGAGTCTTTGGAATATCTAAACATGAATGAAAAAATGGTGTAATTGAGTTTTTAGATGGTTGTCAAGAGAAGGAAAGTATTCAGGATTAAATCCGACAATTCACAGATCAATTTCAAACATTTGGACCTTCTTAATGAGGATAAGATAGTCAAATGGTACAAAGGGAACTGGGTGATTTATTGAGTCTTACACAATTATTATTCAGAGAAGAAAAATGATGTGCCTTTGGCTATGGCCCTGAAAACTACTCACACATTTGTCCATTTGTGTTTTTGCCCATTTATCCAGGAAGCATTTACAGAACACTCCAAGTGACATGAAAATGAATGTGCAAAGCGTGACTTCTGTTCATAATAAGCTGACAGTTCTATTACAGGCAAGGAAATGGGGAATTATAAGAAAAATGGCATCAATACAAAATGGCAATAGAGATCATGTGGGCTGGGACTAGAGGACGTGATTCTAAGTCAGATTAGGGTGATTGGGATGGTTTCCCATAAATGCTAATCATTGTGCTCATCCAAACAAAGAAGGGTTTGGGGAGTTTTCCAGGCAGAGAAGCTGGGAGGAAGTTTCTCAAGAGGAATACATTGTATGAATCTATGCATCAACCCAGAGGGACAGAAGGGTAAGATTCACTCAGGAAGTCACAGGAAATTGGCAGAACTGGAGTCTAGGCTGAACATTCAGTCAGGTAGGAGGGGTGAGTGAAGTGTGGAAAGAATGCCCATCATAGGACTCAGAAATATTCAAGACAAGGTGATGGGAAGATTGGGGACAACAGCAAACTTGGCTTTGACACTGAAGGATTTCTGAACCTAAATTAATAGTAAGATTAAGATATTCAAGTTGTGTTGGGCTCTTGTGGGGTTATTGTTGTCATATGACTCTCTTTTCAGTGGGTACTGCAGAGGAGTAAATGATGACCACAGGTCACAGAGTGTAGAAAGCCACTCGATTCTAAGTATACTTGTTCTCAAAATTTAAACATGGACCCTTTCTGGAGGAATCAGATAATATCAATATGAAACATACTCTTAAACAAATACTTCAAAATGAATACATTTCCATTATAACCCCAAGTTATAAGTCAAGTTTTGTCATATGAGAGCCACTCTTAAAACATGGTTGCAGTCTGACATCATTCTCATTGTTACAGAGAACTCTTTAATTCTGTATCCTCAGCAGTGCCTCATGGTGTAGACAGAGGGACACAGTAAATGCACAAGGGCTTGACTGGTGCAAAATCCAGCCAAATGGAGTGTAGGCCCATTTGAATATTTCCTGAACCATGTATGTTGAACATGGGACTGCATATAACAGAATCCAGTCACTGACAGTCCCACTGCAGGAGATTCGTGCAGTAGCTGTCATAGGCTCAAGACTCGGACTCAGCTGTGTATGTCATTTGGCTTCATTCTCATTCTTTTCTCATTGGATGACTGAGTTTACTCAGTGTACTCAAGCTCACACTAAGAGTGGGAAAATAGGACACAAACCCAGGGATACTTAGCATCAGAATCCAGGCCTTTCTCTCCACTGAGGTTTTAAAAAATGTGCAGGTCTCCTTGTGAAAGAAAAATGAACATTGTTCCCCTTGCTTCAGAGGAAAGAAAGCCAACCGCTGGGCTGAGGATGTAGCTCTAGTAGTACTGTGCCTACCTTGAAAGCGCAAGGTCCAGAGTTCGATCCTCAGTTACCACCCCCCCCCCCCGGCACACAGACAGACGCACAGACACACACAGACACACACACATGCAGACACACAGAGAGAGAGAGAGAGAGAGAGAGAGAGAGAAAGCCAATCAAGACCACTTGCATGATGGGAAGGAGGGGGATAAGGTAGGATTTTATGATCACTAGAGCTCACAGAGAAGAAAGTTGGCTTTTCTGCCAGGCTGTGATCATTTGTCCTTGGAGATGAGCTATTAATGTAGAATGTGGATATCTGTCTCTCAGTGGAGGTGTAATTTCTACAATTAAATATATTCACTTCTGTCTCTGTCATCTTGAGATCACTCTAAATAACAACAAGAGCTCCTGACATATGGGTAATATTTCAAATTAGACAAAGAACTTGCATGGAACATCTTATTTGGCCCTAGGTGCCATCTTTCTTGGATGAGGCAGCTGCTACTTAGAGAAGTAGCATAATTTGTCCAAGAGTGTATGGAGTGAATAGAAGACTGAGAAGTCAGTTTGGTCAAATACTTCAAAGAAGAGCGTCCTTTCCATGGGCTCATTATTTACCGCAATGGAGCAAAATCCCTGTCTTGTAGGGCAGTGTCATTCAGGGCTAGAGCTCTGGCCCAGCTGGTAGGGAGCATGAGCCACATGCTGAGGCTGTTTCTGAGACAGCTGTCCCTTCCTGAGTGTGCCAGGGTTCCTGGGGCTCAGCCTTCTTTCTGGAAACAAAGCACCCTTCAAAATCTCCCTTAATCATCTCCATCAGTGTAATAGGTTTCCTCCCAGCTAACTCTGCCCTATTTCCATAGGCAATTTATCCACACACACAGATATCAGAGTGCTGAATTTTGCCTCAAATCTTTCATGTCTGGATTATTTTTCCTGACATGTGAATCCAGGCTACAAACTCAAGTCCACTTATGCAGCCCAGAGGGGACAAAGAGCACATCAACTCTGATTCCTGACCGTGGAAAGCATGGCTGTGTGCTAAGTATAAACAGATGTTCTCAGCTGCTGGATTGTGGGGCCATTCGGAAGCAATCACCTACTTCACACAAACGTGCACCATCAGGCCACAGTGTGAAGGTGCAACCAAGTCATCCCGCTTCCCATAATGGAGTGGGTGAGCCTCTGCGGCGGCAGAGGAAGTCTCGTCAGAATGGCAGTCCCAGAGTGCAAGTTGTGTGGTTTGATGGAGTAAGAGGGGTGAGGAGGACCAAAGGAAGTTATGCTCAGAACTGGTCCTCTGACATCTTCTGGTCATGGCTAACCCTGTACAAATGCAATCCTGTTGCTCAGTTAGGGTTTGTCAAAGACCAGCATGCCCAGTACTGGCTCACTCAGCTGTGTAAGACCATTAACATCACTAGTTTTCTAATAGGCTTCTGTGTTCCTTATGCCTGGAATCTTAAGAGTATGGGGTAACTTTGTAAAACCATGTTAACTTTTCCAGAGTATAATGATGATTAATATCATTTAGGTTAATATATCATTAGGTTAATATATCATTTAGGTTAATATATCAGCGTAGATGTTCTATTTACTTTATCTTATACAACAATCCTGCCATACTAAGAAGCAAATATTTTTACCTTTCATTTTAAAGACAGAAAAAGGGTACTCAGGAATGATAATTGCCCAAAGACATAGAGCTTGTCGGAGGTACAGCCTTGGGTGAGTAACGGAGGCTTGAGCTTGGGTACTATATCTGATACTTTGCTTCATCTGCTTTGTTCTTTTTTTCTTGCTCTGTTTCCCATCATCATGAATTAAATAGGTTTGGTTCACCATACCCTTCCATACCCTTTGGAGACAGCTGGTCATTGACTAAATCTCCTTAAGATTTAGCCAAGTTAAACTTCCCTTCTTTTAAACTGCAGGGTGTTGGGTATTATGTCCAGAAATGAGGGATGTTAACCCATGCACCCAAGTTTTGTGATTTTCTACTAGAACTGGAGAGGATATTGGAGGAAGTTAGCAGTAGGTACAACATTTAAAATAACTACTCCAAGATAGACCAGAATATAGAGACCAGGGTGAAGACTTAAGCTCAAGTTTGGTCTTAGTAAAAAACTAGGGAGAGACTCTTTTAAAAAATTACCTACATTTTTTCCAATTGGGGTCCTTGCTTTCTGCTTTACTTCTCCATTACTGAGTCCGAGGAAGGAACATGTCTCCTTCAGTAAATGAGTCATACCTGACATTGAGGAAGCATGTTCAGATATGCACAACAGACCACTGTATGCAGCCATTTTAATCTATACCCTTCCTATATTTGTAGTTCTATTGATTGCATTTTTCACCTTAACTATTTCAGATTTATTATTCTGGTAACCCACAGAGCCAAGATAGCTAGCAGGAAGTTTCTAGGCATTTAATTCTGATAAGGAGAGTTAACATACTTTATCTATTAGATATTCATTGAGTTAGGTTAATAACATGAGCTCAGTGTAAGCAAGGTGTCAATCTAACAACTTCACTATGGTTTTTTATAAATTTTTTAATCTTTATTGGTATATTACATATATGCATCATGATTGCACTCCATAATGGGGATTTGTATCAGTATAAGACACAACTTAATTCTCATTTTTTTCCCATAGCCCCATCCACCCTACCAACCCCCCCATATACATAAAATTTGTTTCCTTACTTTTTTGTTACAATCTCATCATTTTTCCTCCTTCACCCTATTTTAATTTGAGCATTTTCTATTTCACAATATATAACATACAATTCTAGAACTCATTTACATCTTTATTTTCTTATACCAGAGAAAAGATGCGATATGTACCTATCTGTGACCTATTTATTTCACTTATGAAGATATCCTCAAGATATGTCCATTTAAGTATAAGTGATTCAAACTTATCGTATTTTATGGCAGAGTAATACTTCATTCTGTAGAAGAACCACAGCTTTTTTATCCAGTCTCCAGTTGATGGACACTTGGGTTGTTTCCAAGATGTAGCAATCACAAATTGGGCTGCTATAAACATGGGTGCACATATGTTACTGTGATATGAGTCTTTTAATTCTTGTGTGTATATACCTAGCAGGGCAATGGCCAGGTCAAATGGGACCTCCAATCCTAGCTTTTGGAGAAATCTCCAAACTGATCTCCACAGGGGTTATATGAGTCTACAGTCCCACCAACAGTGGAGAAGGGTTCCTTCTTCTCCGCAGTGTCGCCAACATTTGCCATTGGCTGAATCTGAAATGGCAGCCATTCTATGTGGAGTGAGATGAAATCTCAATGTTGTTCAAAGCTCTGAGAAGTTATGCAATTTTTCCAACTTTCTTTATCTAAAGGAAGGAGGATAATGAAACTACCTATCTTGTATGCCACTATCAGGATTAAATGTGTTAACACATACTGATATGAGCATTTTAGTAGTGTTTGATATAAAATAAATGTGAAATAAATATTAACTATTAGTACTGATTTTAGAGATTATGGATTAAGAAAAATCTGGGAAGTTGAAACAGTGATTTTATAATGAAGAAGCTGAGTTTTGGTAAGGAGGAAAGAAATCTTTAGATGAGAGAGCATTAGCTTCCTGTTGCTCTGGGAATAATACACACTTATTATCTCATGGTTTCATAGGTCAGAAGTCCAAAGTGGGAAATCAGTGCATTTCTCTGGTTTTTAGGGGAGCCATAGTATTTTCGAGTGTCTAGAGGTTGCCTGTATTCCTTGTCCTAATGACCACACATTGTTCTAACTTAACAGTTTCATGGTTACATTTCTTCTGACTCTGACCAACCTGGTCCTCTGTTGTGAAGAGGTGTGAAAATATGAAGTTGTAAATGAGTTGTAGTATATATAGTTGATATTGCGAAGTAGAAAATATTTAAAAGGAAAGAATGTAAGGGTAAATAAAGCGGGAAAATGAATGTGGTAATAATAAAGAAAAAAGAAAACAAAGATTGCGTATACAGGAGGCGGGGGGTTGTAGGTCGGGGGAAAAGGGGAAAAATGAGAATCAAGTCATGTCATATTTTGGTACAAACTCTTAATGTTGATTGTGATTATCATGCTTATTCATAATGTACCAGTAAAGATAACTTAACAAAAAAAGAGCTTTTTGAGTTATGTTGGGCCCAGCCAGATAATCCAGGGTAATCTCCTAATGTCCAGATCTTTGGCTTAGCTATACCTGCAAAGACCTGTTTGCCATTCAGAATAACACAAATGGGTTTAGGCCCTAAGGAGGAGGTGGGCTTCTTTTGCTAGGTCATTCAGCCTACCAGAGAGGGTTATGAAGTTATTTAGGAGATGTTCCAACACTGCAAATAAATTCAGAGCTGAGAAGATGAGATGAGATGTTTGGAGAGCAGAAAGAGGGGTCAGAACACAAGCATTAGAGGTGATAGGAATGCAGAGGAGGGATGGATGATGTAGAACTAAAGTCACTAGGATTTGGCTAATGGAAATAGGAAGAGGGCTGACCTCTGGATTGTCAGTTACCAAGCTCAGAAACATCAGAAAGGGACTTATGTAAAGGCTCCTGGAGAATTCCTGTTTCTTATTCCTGAATTCTTTACAAAGAGATCCAGCCTAGACTACAAAAGCATTCCCCATGTATCCCTCTTCCTTAGCATTTTCCATATCTGTGTTTCACATACTGTATTTTTTTCCCCCAAATGCACTTGGGTAGAACTAACTTCATGCTAAACAATTACTTAAATAAAGCTACAATTCTATAAGCCTGGCTGTTTTGATACCCATACACTTTGAAAACTTATTAAAGTAGATATTTATATTTTCATGCACCATTAAAAATTATGTCCAAAACTGTCACTGTTAAGCATATCACACACAGAGAAATATTGTTTTGTGGACAAGAACAGACACTAAGAATTTCAAATCCATATTTGAGCCAGTGACTAGATTTCTGAGGGCTTTCCCTTCTTCCTATGTGGAATGGAGATAATGCCTAATTTATTATAATAATCTAGTTGCTGAGTGTATGGAAAATATTAAGCACCGTGCCTCACTGCAAGAGAACCCAGCCTACATGCATGTATATTTTTGGTCTTGTGATGAGTTTTTTTCCCCTAGACTTTAACTAATACAAAGCCTTTTCATGAGGTCAGCAAGCTAATTCTAACAAGTACACTAGAAAATTCTTCATAATGGTAGTTGAGGTGGGAATGTGGTTTAGCTCAGAGTTATTCGTGAGTCCATGAGGTTGTTTTTTCCCCTCCAGGACACTTAGGGTGACTAAGAAACTTCAGGACACAACTCATCCTAGTTGGCTGTGTTGAGAGAACTTTGGGTCTGGAGATTCTGGGCTCCTGGGGAAGAGAACTTGGTCTTCCACCAGGATTTAAAGCAGGGTTTTGAGATGGAAAGAGCCTCTGTTTTCTGGGTTCTGTTGGAATAATTCCTTTCCTCTTTATTCTTGTGATTCTTACTTATAAATACTGCCTAATAGTCTATCTGAGACCCTTAGAAGTGTAAGACAGGACCAAATGGGTTTACAAAAAACTGTAGGATTTCTATCAACTGAGCTCCTAGTCATATAACAGAATTAGACTCAAAGCAGCAATTGCTGAAGATAGCACTGTTTGCATGAACTTTCCATTGATACATCTGGTTTTCCTTTTGCAAAAGGCCCTCAAACCTCATAAAACTCCTCTTTTGAATCAAACCACAAATTCCTTATAGCTAACCTCAGCAAAACTCCTCACACACTCGGTGTACTTCCTCCCACTAACTCTCATTTCTCTTCTATTTTCCATCTTCTCTAAGTTCGCTAGAGCCAAACTTGCAAGAATAAATCATGGTTTTCCCTTCTCCATTCACTTCATATTAATAAAAATTACAAGTCGTTTCCCTGTTTTAGACCTTTGACTTAGAATGCCTGCCATTTATTGAGCTCTAGCTATGTGCCAAGTGCTTTTGCATAGTACCCCATTCAATTTACAGCAACCTTGCAAGGTAGGTGGTATTTTTCCAGCCTTTCCAATGAGGAAAGAGTAACAAAGAGGAGGCATTGTTTCATTGTCTTGCTGCTCCTGATTAGTAAACCTGTTAACTCAAATTCAGTCATTATAAGTTTAATGCCTTTACTTTTTGTGCCGGTCTCTCTGCATGATAGATTTTTTGAGAATTAATTTTCAAATATAATTTTATATTTAAACACTTTCTTATTCTCACCAGATAATTATTATCCTCCATATTGCTTTCATTTTTAATGACAAGTGTTGTTGCCACTTCAATAGCAGTTACTGTTATGCTGAATATTTTACATACCTTGGATCTTATAATCACTTCTCAAGACAAATGTTATTATCTCTATTTTATAGATTTGTAAAGCAAGATGCAATCTGGTATGTTGACCTCAAGATCACAGGGCCACTGATGCATTGAGACTGCTGATACTAACACAAAGCAAAGCTTTGTTTATATCAGAACCTTTGAATTACTGTGGTTCAGTGCCCACAGGAGTCCTACAAGAAGAATAGTATCATCATCTGCATGCCAAAAGGGAAGAAGAAAATGAGTCACATAGAAATGGACTGCTTGTTGAAGGCCATGTAACTGGCCAGTGAGAGGCCTGTGGCCTCAGTTCTGACTCTGTGCTCAGAGCCACAGCACTATGAAGACTGCTCTCCAGCCTCAGAGTGTGCTTGCTCTGGGCAGGTAACTCTAAATAGATGTAAAGCTGGATTATTCCCTGTGGTTTTTACCTCTTTGGTGAACTCCCAGTGGAAAGGACAGGACTCAATGCACGCAGTGTCTGTGGTGGTCACAATTACTGAGATGGATCTGCACTTATAACTGAGAGTTTGGAGTGAATGTTGATGCACAAGAGGGACCTGCAAGAGTTACATGGCTCTGTGTGGAAGCCTGAGTTCAGCTTGGCAAGGGGAGCCATTGTAGACTGTGTGGTTTATCTTTCATCAAGACTGGTCTAAATCAAGTGCAAAGTACACTGAAATCTTCTGGGATGCTGGACAAGAGGGGAAAAGAAAGTACTGGTCAAAATAGGGATTCAGAGGAAATTCAGCTGGAAGATACAGAACATCAAATGGAACAAAGGGTAAATTGATGTTAGCCAGTTTTCTTTTAAGGACAAAAGTGTGAGGAATGGAAAGGAAGACAATTTTTCTCTAATTGCAGATGTGAAAGAGGCAAATCAGCATCTGAGGGAACCTGAAATGATAAGCTCGACTCTGCGTATATACTATGCCAATATTTGATTCTCTACATTTCTTTCTTGCAATATCTCTGCACCTATAGAAACAGATATGCATCATAGCCTGAAGTGAAATCCCTCACTTGGAAATTTCTTTGATGCTCATATGTTTTATTAATTGAAAACCACCCAATATGAATTTTTAGTTAGGTTTGTTTTAGTATGTTATATGTTCATGTTACTATCCACTTAAGTTTCTTAATTGATTGACATATTCAAATAAAAATTATGTGCAACATTTATAATTGATTTTCAGTATTGCCAAGAACAGCTTTTCATATTAATATTTAAGAAAACTGTTCCTGCCCCAAATTTATGGGAAGGTGATCTCTAGCAATGCAGAGGGCAAGAGCTGAGAAATGTCAAGGGAATAGATATTTATGCCCACTTATTCAGTGTCACGAACTAAAGTGTGTGCACATCTCAATTAATAGTAGCAACTGACACTTGTTATTAATAATTCCCATTTTATAGATAAAGAAACACATCAAGACCTATGAATTAAATAGCACAGACCATATAATTAGAGCACATGAGGGCTAGAATTTGAAAACCAATCTGTCTGACTTTAAAACACCCGCCTTTTCCCAAATCATCGTCTGTTGCCTCTTACAGTGGAGATAAGTCTATGAAGATAATCATGTCTGTGGGTCAGGAAATGCTCCTTCCTGCAACCAACAAACCAAATCCAAAGCATCAATTCAACCACACTTTGGAGCCTTGGTTCATAGAATATGGGCTGTCATATGTTCTAGATGTCGGTGAATATTAGTTCCTTTATCTAGGTTGGCAAGTAAGCTATTTATGAAATTCATTAATTTTAGTAAGAAAATACATAATATATCGTAATGTAGGTAATGAATTTCTGTCATTCATGCATGAATTTATTCAAAAATTTCCTGTGTAGATTGAAAAACATGTGGCACTGATTCTCTACTCATTCCATACCCACTGCAACTGAGATGCATCTCTCATCAAGAGGACAGTCTGTTTCTCCATGACGTAGATGTGGACTCTATTTGGATCTTGAGTTGTTCAATGGAATGTGGCAGAAGTGACAACAAGCCAGCTTGTAATCCTGCCTGTCCGAGGTTCTGCTTTTTTCTGTTTCTCCCCTACTGCTCTTGTAACCCCTTCAAGCTATGGGAACAGAGCAGAGCCGGAGCACCGGAGGAAGAGAAAGACATGTGGGGACAGAGGCCTCAGATACAGAATTGCCTCGATGAACATGTCTAACTTCATTCTTGTGGGGAAGTCCAACAGAAACCAGAAGATCTGCCAGGGTGAGCTGGTCTGAAATTATAGACACACAAAATTGGGAACTAAATAAATAGTTGTGCCTTTCAACCCCTAAGTTTGGAACTGTTTTGTTTTGTTTTTTTCCCTCTGGTAGATAACTAATATCTACTCAATAAAATATACAAAGGCACCAACGTAGTGAAATGCTATGGGTTCAGACAGGCAGTTGAGTCATGGTTTCTGTTTGGAATAAGCCACCACTCTGAATGGGACATCAGTGGTGTAAGCAAATAATCACAACATGGCAAGTTACGTGACTAATGAAATAACTTGGGAAATCTTTTGAGTACTAATAATTCTACCTCCTTTGTTAAGAAACCAGTTTCATAAGGAGCACCAGTTGGTTCTACTAATTTTTGTGAGAGTGTTTTCCAAACCTCATACTGCACCAGTGGTCACTCAGCTAGGAGCCTCAAGGATTAGGCAGTGCTATTTATATCGATTGTGTGATCCCTGTTAAGCAACCTTCAACGGGAGCCAGGAAAGCGAAGCCAGATTGCCTGGAAGGACTTCTTTAAAGGGATATCATTCTCTGTTTGATTTAATTCTCTGTGTAACTTTGGAATATCTAGAAATGTGGTGGTACCAAGCAAAAATTTCGTTTTGTTGAAATATTAACATGGAAAAAAAATGAAACAAAATCTCAACTTCAGAAATCAAGGACTTGTTGAATATATGCCTCTGTGGAAAGAATACTGAGGGTACTGGTCAGTAGATTAACGTACACAAACTACACTTGAATCCTAGTAGAGGACCCAGTGATTTTAGTTTTTAGCTCCTCTATGGTCTCCATAATCTGAAGTCTGTGTTTAAGTAAAGTTACAGTTATCTACCTATAATGTAAGGAGGAGGACTAAATGTATTGAACATATAACTGGTGTTATCTCTTTTCCTATTTCTTGCATGTTTAATTCTCCTTTCCTTTCTGTTGTCATTTTCTACTTTTGTCAAAGGAACTAATCAAAACTATAATATATAAACTTCCACAAAACAGGGCTCTGATTACCAGGAAAGCGGATGTGTTTAAAGATTTACCCTGTGTCTGTCTGGGAAAGCACCCTTTCAGACTGGCTTTGAATAACTGCTTGACTAATAAGATCTATTCATGATCCCAAAAAGCTGAGACAAAAGGCTGAGACAAGTCTGTTTGGAGAAAATTCTGCATTGAATGCAAATGAGCATGTCAGCACCCAGCTGGCTTGCAGAAGAATGACGGCTTTATGACACCCTTGGCTTTGCCACGGGATAACTGTCAATGGCTGGAGTACTAAACATGCCCAAGGATGTAGCTAGATAGACTGTTTTAGACATTTCTCTCCCCATATATACCCATTCAATGTCCTAATGCAAACCAAAGAGGAAGTAGGAGAATTCCTCCCTCTTCCTTTTCTTTTCTAATAACATATATCCTGAAACAATGGGTTTGATTATTTTTTTCTATAGGAAGAATGCCTAACAGAGCGGATGTGTGAGAATTAAATAAATATTGAAGGGAATGAAGCCTGACTCTGGCGAATTTGTATTAGGACTTATTTATGGAAAATATGAATACATACCCTTTTAGATGGACAATTTTCTTCCTCATGTGCTGGGAAGAATTTGGGGGGAGGTAAACAAAGGATTTTAGGTAGGCTACGAACTAATGGGTGTGAAAAAAAATAATTTTTCTTCTAAAATATTTTTTGGTCTCAAGACCTTTTATATTTACTGTTTTTTATTTTTATTTTTATTTTGCCTGTTATACTTAGTGTTTCTTTGGAGATTTCTTGCTTTTCAGGTATTTTCTGGTAAAGTTTTCCATTTATCTGGTCATCTGTGTGAATTACATCTTCACTTGGGACCTTCCTTGAATAACCTAACCAAAATTGCCACCTGTGCTCTTCCATCTTCTTAATTTTATTAATTTTTATACTAGAGCAGCTATCTGATGTTGTATCATCTATTACATGTTGGTTTGCTAATTGTTCCCCTTCTGGAGTCGACTATTAGCTTCACAAAGAAAAGACTTTGTTGTCTCCCTTGTAGGACCCAGCACCTGCGATTTTATCTGCCATATAGGAAAATCTCAAAATGAACATAAGAAAGTGAATGAATAAGTGAGTGAACATGCAGAGTCATTTTAACATCAGAAATCACAGGCCTATTGAAGGCATTCTATAGCTGCTGGCTGACTTAATGAACATGTGTGCTTGTGTCCGAGCAGAGCTGGGAATCGGGATTATGCAGCAAGCTGGTGTCTGCCTCACTTCGCACTCCTGCAGATTGCATGAGGGCCGTCCAGACGTCTTCTCCTTCCAGCATGACGTAATGTGGAATGAGAAGACCTGCAGAACATGCCGCTCACAGACCAGACAGATGATCTCATCCCCTTCCTGGGCATTCCCAGGCTTTGCTGTTAATAAAACACAGCCCTAAAACCTACAATGTCCAGTTTATAGATAGTTGTTTCAGCCTTCAGCTCTTTGTTGGCAAATTATTTCAAATCATCTCTTAGCTCCCTGGTGGCTGTGGGGGAAGAGAGTCATGTTAGATATTTTCTGGCCTATTTCTTCAGCCAAATGGAATGGATTTAGCCTGAGAAGCAAGGACATAACGGGTAAGAAATGTGTTTAGTCCCAGCCAGAGGGGAAAAGGTGTAAGCAGCTAAATAGGTATGATGGGGGAGTTTGAGAAACAGAGTGAGCAAAGTGTTTCATTGATCTTTGGAGGCTCAGCTGTTTCTGAGGTTTTTCCCAGGTCTAGGGCCTGAATACAGTGTGTACCCAGCTTTTCTTCTGTGGATCACGGTTGTTTAAAACATCTTTTGGTTTTGATGCTTGTCTACATATAAATGATTGTAACTCCTTTTGACAGGCGCCAACTATATTTCCCTATAGTTTACAATGCATTTTAGTATGGAGATCTTCATCAAAATCCTGAGTGGTGGAGTCATTTTGTTGTATAATTGAAGAAAGTGAGGTACAGAGACCACATAGCTGGAGAGCAGCAGAACCGGTAACAGAGCCCAAGTCACCTTATTTTAAGCTCACATCTCTCTGATGCTGACTCTTCAACTGAATACTTAGCAGGCAGCCTGTATTTGCTAACTGCAGGGTCTGTATTGATAGATTATCCCACATCTCTTTCTCTTCTGACAGGTATTAAGTGCCCTGCTCAGATCTGGAGGTGGTTTTGGAAAGCAAATCTGTACACAAATTAAACTAAAGCCACCTCAATGTCTCCTAAACAGCCAGTCACTCAAATGGAACTATTGACCCAGTTTTCCAAATTTAACTCCTTTTCTCTTTATGATCCTCTTCCAATGAAACTGCTTTTTCTTCAGAATTTGGTTGGTCAGCTTCTAAATATATAAGCTGTCCTTCCTGTAATCACATTCTCCACTCAGTTCATGGGAAAAGCAGCCAGTTCTTATTTCCAAAATATGTCCTATCTCTGTCCACTTATTTCTGTCTTCCCTGTAACCACCTTCATTGAGTTCATCATCCCTGAGCCCTGGCTGATGGTGACAGTCACCTGAGTGCTGAACTTTGTCCATCCTTGCATCTTCCCTTCTTTTTCCCCAATTAAAACAAAAGTAGATGTCAGCAAAAAAACATCTCTTGTGTACAACCCCTCAGGTCTTCCTGAGGCTTTTACAAAATGCCCAATCTATAAGATCACTAGGTCCTTCTTGCTGTAGCCCTCGACATCATGGCCCAGGTTGTTTCCATCCAGTTCATAGTTACTTGTTTTATTCTAGGGGCTATATAGAGAAAAGGACTCTTGAGAACAAAACCCACTGAGCAGAAAACAGAATATGGAAACTATAAGAGACTGAAATCTGGTTATGTTGTTAGATATGAGTTCATAAGTTATGAGGTTTATGTTGAGTTATTGAGCTAATGTATCTTTTCCCTATTTTTTAAAAAATTAAAGTCAAGATGATTTGAGCTCATTGTCATGTGCAATCGGTATTCCTGGATTTGCAGACACAATTTAATGTAGAAAAGCTGGAATATGAACAGAAAAAATGTTCTGACACAACATGGTTGCTCTGCTGTCAAGAGATACCAGGGGCTCTTCACTAGCCTGAAAACTGACAGAGTGCTGCTTTCCTTAGGGGACAACACTGGTCTGAATCTTGAAGCAAACATGGTAGTTGACAAGGAATATCTATAAACCAGAGGCTGGCACAAAGTCATTCTGGGAAGGAGAGAACGTGTCAGTTCATATGTGGTGTGAATAATGGTAGTGCCGGTTTCAAGGAACCACAGTAGTTGTGTATAATTTAGCATGGATGGGGTGGTGGAGGCAAAGGAAGAGAAGTAGAGAGGGAGGTAAAGGCCACAGCCTAGAGGGACTAATAAGTTAACCTAAGGATAAAAGTATATTGTAAATATTCCTAGGGGTTTTAAGAAATTATCCCTCCATTTAAGAAAAAGAGACACTCTTATCGTTGTGCAGTTAACTCCAAGGATTACAATAAGAACTCCTTAAAATGGCTGAGAAAGTGATACAAACATGGTATGAATTAGCTAATTATACACAAGAAAAAAAAAAAAAAGAAATCTATTGAATGTTTCTCACAAGCCAGGTTCTGGACCAGAGGAGAAGCTCAGGGGATGTGGAAGGAGCTGAGAGTTTTCACAGATGGCTCTGGTGAGTCATGGGAGTTCTTTCTCCGAGAGAAGAAAGTGAAGATACAGTGACGGGGTATCTTTAGGAGCTGGGCAGAATCCCTGAAGAAAGATGCGAAATTACTGCTTATGAACATACTGTATCTTACAACTGCCCAGATGATCTGCTTCTGACCTCTGTGCCTATCTTCTGCATCCCAGAAACAAGATTCCAGGATGGCTTTTGTCATACTTAAGTCGCAGCAGCCACAGCAGCCAGGCTCTGGGTTTTGAGAAATACCCCTCGCTCCCTTTCCGGTCTTACATTCTGTGTGTGTTAATTCTCTCCCCAACCAGCCCAAGATCATTATATAGTAGTACAAAGCCAAAGCCAAGAAAATGCTGGCACTGAAGTGCCAATCCTCATGTGGGGGAGATGACTGAATTCTTGGGGGCTTTGTGGGCAGGAAAGCAAGGTTGTAATCTGCAAGGCACTAAGACAAAGGTTTGTTGTGCTGGGAGGAGCTGTCCGTGAGACCAGGAACTTCCAAACTACATTCTTGGCATCAGCCTTCCTGAACCTTTTACCGCGGCTACTAAAGGTTGGGCTGGCTCAGGACTAATTGTTTCTGCTATTGAGTGAGCAAAGATGATGAGCCTGATCCCAGACATGTGGTGGTGTGTCTGCCTAATGCATTGTGTAGAATTGACACCAGGGACAAAACAGTGTGTCCCTTCAGTTTAGGAAGTGATTTAGCTACATTTACAATTGAAAATATTTTCCTTCTATTTCTCACTGAAGATTTGAGTGTTGAAATGCTATAAGATGCATATTTACTTAATTCATTTACTTATGGCAGAACATGTTGTCTCTCGGGTATCATTCTGGGACTCAACTGAGGCACATCCGACACTGTCTTGGCTGCTAGAATGGTGCAGTTCCCCAGTGGTGTTGAGCAGGACTGCTAACCCTCATCCAGAGGCTGAGGGTTTCCTACACCTCCAGACCTGCTAGTGAGTGCACACAGTGCTATGTAAATCTGCTTAGACAGAGGGGCATTTTCTCTGCAGAAGTTCTACCCTGGCCAACAAGAACACCTCTTAAGCAGCTATAATAGCAATCTCAATTATTTCTTCTTATTTTATTTATTTTTTGAGACAGAATCTTTATTTATTTATTTATTTGAGACAGAATGTTCTGAGTAATTTCCCTTTACTTATTTAGGAATCTGTGTTTCCCAGACTGGTCTTAACCTTCCAGAATGTAATGGTCTTCCTGCCTAGTCTCGTAGCTAGGTGGGATTACAGGCATGAGCCACTATACTTGGCCAATGACTTTCTTTTTAATAGCAAAAAATATTGTTCTGAGAAAACCCATGTATCCAGAATAATTTTTCAAGGTCATCTGAACAAATGATGAAACAGGAGACAAAGATGTTATTATACTTACAATTATTACCTTATAGAATTCAAGAATATACATGTCCACAGAATGGACTGGAAGAAAAATAGAGGGTTTTGTTGCTAGGCAAATCTGTACTTGTGGCTTGTGGATGAAAAAGGACCGAGACCTCAAACATACCATAAATGCAACAATGATTGGGGTTCTGGGAATCTATTGTGTGATTGACAATCTCTGATCCTGATTTCAGGAATTAGTGTAAAATAGGTTCTTAAAAATTAAGAGTTGAAAAAATTAGAAAGATGAAACATAATTTGTAAATTTAAATAGGCATGGAAGCTAGTTGAAAAATTAAATAAGTATTATTTTCTTATTTCATCAGTGTTTCTAATGCTTATGTAAGTGGACCAATTAACTTGTCATTTTCAGTCTTCTTGGAAAAAACAAGGGCCAAACTTATATATATATATTTTTGGTACCAGAGGTCCAAATCAGGACTTGTGCTTGCCAGGCAGGAGCACCACCATTGAGCCACATCCCAAGTGGGGACAAGTTTGTAAAAGGTGCTGTGCTATGCTTCGACCCACGTGGGGGTTGTGATAAAGCTGCATGCTTGCCACACAGGTACTTCTATCCCTTAAACTGGGTCTCTCTTGACTGTGATGTTAAAGTGATGAAGTTGTCCCGCTTCCTTCCCTGACTCGGGACACACTGCTCCACACTGCTCTTTCCGGTGAAAAGCTATCAAAAATCACACATATATACATTGGCTTTAATTTTATATTTCCTTCCATATTATCCCCAACTACAAAAGTAGAATGGCTTGTGAAATGAATATACTCTGGAATCTTAGCAAGCCCAGAGCTCAGATTCCAAATGAGAATAGTTGAATTTATTCCTTCCTACTATCATATAAATTTAGGGTATAGAACACATCCTGAAAGAAAGGATATGATTGTGGTTTTCTGATAATGCTACCCCTTCTTTGAATATCTTTGTTGTCCCCTTTCAGTTGGATCAGATGAGTTTACATTACTCAAAGAGCTTAAGAACGTTTAATGAGGGAAGATATTATAGTTTGGAAGCAAATCTAAATTTGCAAACTCATTTTTCTCTGAGTCCAGTTGACCTACCCCATTAGCTGTCTCTATAGGGTGTATAATTGCATGTGCTGAATGAAATCTCTTATCTAATATTAAATAGGCCCTAGCTCCTCTTCATTTGTTGAATTTATCCTAAGTACCTAGAAGCACAGTTCAGCTCTACAGGTGGGCTCTGTTTAGCTGTGATGTCTTTGTATAGCTTCATTGAACACACCTGTAGAAAAAAAGTCCAGGCAGGCAAAATATTTTTATTTCTCTAATTACTGTAAAATGTTTAGAATGGAACTTAGGAGCATTCTTCATTTATGCTTGGCCCATAACTGTTACTTCTCTCTGGAAAGAAAGAGATCATATTTAATTGCTTTGCTTAATGGTTTTTCTGATTCTGACCTTGCTGCCGTAGAGTCAAACACAATCTGTGTGTATTTAAGAAAGAAGAGAAAACAGGCTCGGAGCAAAACTGCATTCTGGTTTATACCCAAAACACTCCTTTTTCCCCCTACTGAAAGTCTTTCAGAAACGGCTTTGATTCGCTTCCACACCACTCCCCCCATCATGGAGCAAGATGTTAGTTTGTGGCCCAAGATGAGAGAAAGAGAAGAGCTGGGACTCTCACGGGACAGTTTGACCACTCAAGGCTTCCAAACCCAAGCGGCTTTACATAAATTGGAGATGCCCTGGACGGGGCCCAGCAGCCTTGTGAGCTCTTTACCCATCACTAATTCTGGCTCCAGCTGGACTCAGCTCCGTGATGAAAGGCCTTGAAAGCAGTAGGCCTCTGCGAGCATTTATTCAGGCTGCGTTTGCTCACCCTGCATTATGGGGTTTCCATGGCAACAAGCACATGTCTCAGCATGTTGCATGGAGAAAGGCTGTACCTTCCAGTCTCCCCTTGTCAGGAAAATCTGATCATGTGCCACTTCCTTCCTGGATGTCTGAATGGACTGTACCATGAGTCAGTCTCCCCTCCTTCTATGTTATATGCACAGAGAGAAATGTCGGAGGCTGGTTGCCAAGCCCCTAAAACTACCACGAATCCCACTGGAGACATTCGAGAATAGAGTCTGCTCCGGAGACAGTTGGCACAGTTATGGCACATCAGAAATCGAGGCCAAAACCCCTTTCTTCCTTTGACTTGGCTCCTGGCTTTGGCTGGGTTTTGAGGACCATGCGATGAAAAGATTGTCTGGACAGTGGCCATCAAGATTCTGTTCCAAAGAGTGTGATTCACGGGGTAGCTGGTACCAGAGACACCACAGATGAACCTGGAGTAGTGGCCCCTTGGCTGCCTGTCTACTGCTGATTTGACCAACTTGAAAGCTAGGTGTAAACAGTTTCTGGGACCATAGGGCTATAATCAAAAGGAGTCTAGCTTAATGTTGGTACGTGTAGAAAAATATCCTTTCTCTCTCACCTCTTCCCATTGACCATGGTCCACAAAGTAGGACCCCCATCACCTGAGAATTTTTATGAATGAGTTCTTGATTTTAGCTTGTTCAGTTACTCAGCCACACAGGGAGAGGTCTGACATATTTGCAAGTGACTGGGGTCTGGTTTCTGTTTGTTTATTTTGCTCTGGAGGGTGAGGATGTGTCAGAGATGGTGTGAAATGACATTTCTTGAGTTTTTCTGTGGGTCTTGGTGCCTATATTTTATACTGAATGATTTCCATTTACTTTTTTAGTTTAGGCACTTCATTTATGGGTAGTTCTAAAACTTGAACATTAAAAACTGGCAGCAGTAACTAGGCATGGTGCGCACACTGTTATCCCAGCAGCTGGGAGGCTGTGGCAGGACTGTGCAGAGGTCAGCTTGAGCCACATGGAGATACCTGTCTCCCAAAATAAACCAGTAGTCTTTAGACTGGATCCACTGGTGTGTTACTATCTTACTTCTATAGTAATCATAGATTATTAAAATTACACAAAATTACTGGGTTTTTGTGCTTATGTATATTATTTATATAGAATAATAGGTTTCATTGTGACCTTTTCATAATGCATCTACCATACACTTTGGGTATTAAATTTTAAGAATTGAGAAACTTTATTACAGATTCTGAATTTCCAGTATATCTTGGAAGGTCTGGTCACATGGGATCAATGTGGTAGACATCAGAGGGGTGAGTGCAGACTGTCCCTTTAGATGGGACTGAGCTCTCCATTTTGCCAGATGGCCCTTCATGCCAGTTCATACATTTACAGTACCAATCACACAGTACATTTGAAGGTGGGACTCATGAATGTCAGGCTGCTCTTGATACAATGAGGATTCTTGAATTTCTGTATAAAGAAGTTTGTATTTATGTTTGTGTGATATATGATCTGTCCTTTGTGATTTAGTAGGGTCTGCAGGAAACTGGACTGCTCGATCATTGGCTGAGTGAGCGATTCTTCTATAAAACCAGCCTTCCATGTGAAGTTTCAGGAGGGCATTGGGGGAATACAGGGGACGTGTTATCACACCACTTGCGCTGGCACTGCAGGGGTGGCACAGAGGAGTGAGAATAGTTTCCCCAAAGAAGAGCAGGGAAAGTGGCATGTGAGTTCAGGAGAGTGAACAGAGTTTCACTGGGCACAGAATACTTTGATTCGCCTGAAATGTAGGACCTGTGCTAAGTATCTGGGAGAGATGAAGATGGACCAAAAATAATGGGCCTTTAGTTGTTCATTTGTTATTACTCTCTACTTATGAAGGCAATGCACTTTCTTTAAAAAGTCTGAAACATTATAGAGAAAGTTCATTTCAAAACCCTCATCTCTCTTTGTCTACCTAAAGCCGAACTTCTCAATCCTGGTATTATTGGTATCCTTAGCGGGATCATTCTTTGCTGGGCGTGGCTGCCAGTATGCTGTAGGATGGCAGCTGCATTCTGCTCCTGCACCCACTACACACCAGCTGCTGTTCGTACTCCTGCTTGGCATACCTTCCACTTAGACAGCCAGCGATATCCCCTGACATCGCCAAATGTCTCCTGGTAGCAAAACTGACCCAAGTTGAGAATCATTGAATGAGCTGGAACAGTGATTCCCATCTATTGTACAAGGAGATGTTACTTCTACATAGATGTAGATAAAGTTAGCAGTGGATAATGTTCTGTTCTCTTTTTCATGCATGCATGTTTAGTGTTCCTATTTCATATCTCCATGTATTAGGAATATCTGAACAAATTGGTATACAGAAAACTGTCAGGTTTTGTTTTTGTTTTGAAAAGATGGCATTGGATTCTGAAGAAGGGATTTATCATATTTTGTCTCTATCTATGTTATTAGACATTTCCCTCCCTCCCTCCTTCTCTTCCTTCCTTTCCTCTTTTCATTTCAACAGATTTTGCAGTGAATATCTCAACATGTATTTGCTCATGTTATGCACAAAGAAGTTTTACGAGAATATAAGGCAGTCCTGCTGGTGTTCATCTGCAAAAGGACTGAGCTACAAACTGGATTCTTTGTGGATCTTAGAGAAATGCTTCTTTCCTTTTGAAAACAGCCCGAAAGGGGGGAGGCAAGGAAGGAGAGATAGGAGAGAGCCAGAGTGAAGAAAACAAAAGGGTTTACTGGCCCCTCTACTCACTGAAATAACAGTGTTGCCGAGTGTTAGTTCAGAAAGAAATGTTGAATAGCACAACAGGGTGTTTCAGATGTCAAAAAAAGACATCCTGGCACAGCAGGAGGGAAGGAAAAGGATGAAGCTTCCCAACTTGTTTCTCAGAGCTGCTCAAGTCTTTGCCTTCCATTCTCTGATTTGACCCAAAGCCCAAACTGACTACCTGCCATACCCTTATCCCCCTAGATATGTTCATTTCATTTCTGCTTAAGCTAGTTATCGAAGAGATAACTTTATATTCTGAAAAACAATAGACTCCTTTCTTTGTGGGTGGATAGGTTGGTTAATTCTCTGTGGGAAATTAAGGAATAATCTTGTCCTTGCTCACCTCAGTGCATGAGCAGGTGTTCAATAAGTCAGCCTCCCCCTTAATATATCCACAGTAGGAGAAGGAGCGGTGGGGACTAAACAGCTCTGCACTGGGAGAAGATGAGGTTGAAGTTTCTTGCTTGCCAGAGTCCTGTGACAGGCCTGGGCGTCATCAATCTAACTTTAACTCCTCACTCCCTTGCTGACCCTTCCCAATCTCTTTTCCACTCATTATTTCTCTCCAACCTTGAGAACTCCTCTCATCCCCTGTGTACTTGATGACTATCTGCATCGAGACTGTAGTGCTGTGAGGGCAAGAAAGTATGTAAGGCCTCTGCCCAGTGTTCCGTTCTGCCCCTCACAGGGATTCACAAAGGCATCTCACACTTGAGCAAAGGTGAAATGGATACAGGAGGTCCATAGTCAAATTGCAAAAGAGCTTGGATACGTGGAGGTCATTTCAGCTATATTTATAAATAATCTAGGTATATTAAATTTATTATTTTTCAATACATATATTTGTGACTAACAACTCCAAGTTTTGCTAAGAGAAAATCTGCACATATAAGATAAAAATAAATGCTACTGAAATATTATAGACTTATTTAAAATACTCAAACAACAGCTGTGATGCCAACAAAGACCCAATAATATAGATATAGATGGAGAAAAAAACTGACTGAAACTATACTACAGACTATTATGCCATATTTTAAGAGACAGATTTCTACATACTAGTACATTGAAATGTTCTACATGGTACAGGCAAGTTTCAGGTTGGCACATGCCAGTACATATGTAGGGGAACATATCCACATTCAAATGTTTCTGTAGACAGATGCAATTAAGTAGGTCCAGGAACTTCTACACCATGTGGATAACACTAGTTATCCCTAGATGAGTGGTTCTTAACTGAGAAGTATTTTGCCATGAGGCAACACTCTACAACATGTGTGGATATTTTTCATTGTCCCAGCCCAGAGGAAGATGTTGTGCTGCTGCCAGGTAATGGGTAGAGGCCAGGAATGTTGCTACACATCCTGCAGAGCACAGAAGAGCTCCTCACAGGTGATAATTGTCCAGCTGAATTATTAATATGGCCAAGGCTGAGAAGGTCTATCTTCTATTCATGTGAGGCTCAGACATCTGATCCTATTTCCTTTCCTATTTAGCAAACCAAACTTAACCGTTATGAATAGAACTATAATGTCTATACCTCCCAACTTGCCATCTTCCCTACTTGTATTCTTCCCCTTATCAGGACTTAGCAATTCTCTACCCCCTGCTCATGGTCTTACTTTCCACCTTTACAAAGATGACCTGCCGGCTCTACCTTCAAACTTTGATGAACTGTTTCTTACTTCCTCTTGACACTTCCTTGTCACCCAGGTCAGACTACTTGTGTGTCTTTCCGAAGCCACAGGAAGGAGATACAGGGGCTGAGGGAAGTTGATAGCATGTGGCTAGGATAGGGATAAATCTCAACAAAGTATAGTCTAGGGAAGTGTTGGTGAGTACCCAAGAATGGAAATCTCTCTTTGTTTTGGGAATAGGAAAAAATGATATTAGGAGAATAAAAAGCATGGCCTATGAAGATAGCCAATTGGTTTTCAGGAAGCCTGTTCAAGCTGGGTTTACATAATCAGACATCATGAGTGGGCTTTAGTCAGAGGGCACAGTAGTTCTTTGTCAGGGTGGCCACGGGGCCCACAGTTTGTCATGGCAACAAGGGGACTGTCAGTGCTCTTAGGGAGCAGAAGAGAGAGTGAATGGGCGCTGCTCAGGGTGTAGATTCCAGAGACTGTCTTGTGAAATGCTGGTCAAGATTGGTGAGCCAGCGACCAGTTTTAACCAATACTACCTGAACTTACTTAATGTCTACAGAACCCAGTTTCTTTACTTGTGAGTGAGTTTAATGACCCTCACTGTCAGTTCTTCCTCCTACTGTACTGATTCTTCCCCATGCAGTCTGTCCAGGAGGCTTCTCAAGCTCACGTGTACATGGCAGAGCTCAGAAACACCAGTGCCACAGAGAACACTGGTAATAATGTTTTCAGAGTAAGACCAGAGACTCAACTCACTGCTTTACATTCAACTTAGTACCTCCTCGACAGATGTCAGAAGGAGCCAATCCTGAGGCAGGGTCTAAAATTATAATTACTCATGTTTACAGCTTCTATTTTAGTTCAACTATTTATTATCATCCAGAATTCTTCCATGCAGCTTTTTGCAATCCTAAATTGCATTACTCTCTTGTTCTTTCTCTATCTCTGAAACTATTTCATTCTTCTCATCAATCCATCTATAGCCTCTGAAGTTTTCCTTGCTGCTTCCTTTTATTGTTCTTTCTCTAAGGAGAAATGGTAGACCAGAGTCCTCAGATACACTGAAGCTCCCTCACATAGTGGTTTTCCTTGCATGTCCTTATGTCCCATGCATGATCATTCTTTTCACCACTTCTGGACAATTATTTCTGCTCTCAAAAGAAAAAGATACAGTCCAGTTGCCCTTTGTGTGACACACTTAGGGATGACTATTCTTCAATTGCTTTTGCAGATTCGTTGAAATAGTTCCACTCCTGCATTCTTGCTTTCTTCTTAGGCACTACTTCTATCCACACCCGGATGTCTGGTGCAGCTTTTCTTAAAGCTCTTAACAATTACTGTGGGATTTCAGAACTTTGACTTCAAGCTTCTCACCTTCAGTTATCTCCTTTCATTTATATCCGGTCTCGGGGACACTGCAGAATTAAAACACGATGTCGCTGTTAGGCTCACTTTAATTTCCAGACCAAACAACTGAAAGGTATCCTCAGCATCTTCGGGTGTGACTTCGCTATTTTCCCCAGCAATTCCTGCTCTAACTTTCTCTCACGATTATGTCACATTATTTTCTCCTTTTTCAAATACTCTCATCACACCCCTCACCCTTACAGATAGCTTTCTTGGTGCTGAGCTGAATAATAAAATTTTCTACTCTTCACTTGTTCATGGGAAGATTTTCTCCAGTTAATCGTGGATTTTTTTTCTTCAGACATGGTATTGAAGTCTTTTCTTAGTTTCTTGTCCTGCACTTTCTGCTTTTGCCTGACAACTGATTAGAAGAGTTTCCAGTGGCTCATCTTCTTGTCTTCTTTTCCACTTGTTCCCTCTTTGATTTCCAAGATGATTCTGTCTATAGCTTCATGTATTATTGATATGCCTCTGAGACCTCCAGTCTCATCTCCAGCATCATTGTCGTCTGTGAGTTCACACTTGTACCTGTCCCTTCTCATCACTGCTTGGATGCCTAATAAATCAATGACCTGTACAACACAGACCTTTTGATTTCTACCACTGCAACACTTACCCCTCCTTTGGTCTTTCCCTTGTAAAAATGTGGAATTTCAACCAACTTGTTTAGCCACCAGCAGGATCCACACCCCCTTCATATCCACAACCAACTACTTTTTCTGCCTAAGTTACTTCCCTATCATGCCGAGACCAGCCATCTTTATATGATCCTTGAGCTGTGGAGAGTTCCTCCTAATTGATCTCTTCTCATCTTTGCTTTTGCTGCTACATGGTCTTGTCTTAATAGTCCTAGCAGTAACTTTTTAAAAGTATAAGTTGAATCATAACAGCTCCCTCTGAAGTCTTCAGTAGCAGCACAGAATCCAAAGCCACAGCCAAATCCAAGCACAGAAGAGCATCCATCCCTATTCTGTCCTCCCTGTGAGCTTCCCTTCAGCTGTGTAGATATTCTTGCTGTTGCTCACACATGCACTCTCCCTTGCACTGTGGAATATTTGCCTGCTTTCTCCTTGGGACAACAATGATTCTGACTTTGACAAGGCTGATTCTTGGGCTTCAGTGAAACT
The DNA here is from genome assembly GCA_004026965.1 of Petromus typicus. NCBI lineage: Eukaryota > Metazoa > Chordata > Mammalia > Rodentia > Petromuridae > Petromus > Petromus typicus. The sequence continues at coordinate 86,035 of PVIR01002733.1, forward strand.
TTTGCTCATGTCTCAGTCTTTGGAAATAATTTTCTCAATCATCTCATTAAAAATAAGCCTGCCATATCCCAAGACATATTGACTTTGTGCTCCATGGCTTTGTTTCAATTTTCTCCATTACACCCCAATGTCTCATACCCCTCCTCAGTAGAGGACCCTTCCAGGTCCTGTTAGGGCAAAGACCTCATTTTGTTATGAGCCTAAGGCCTAAACCAGTTCTTTGAATCTCTTACATTCCCCTGTAGCTACTGAACAAATCAATGAGAACTACTGTGAAGTTAAGGGGAATCACACAATCTGATGGTTTAGTGGAATATGAAGCATATCACAGGCTCTCAGTAAAATAGAAGTTATCTGCACAGCACTGTTCTTCACAGGAACCTGCAACTCTTCTATGATAATAACTACTAATCATTATGTTTATTTTCAAATTTTTTCTTACATATTTTACTGAGTTACATTTCACATGCCAAAAATTTCTTTCTTTAAGTATATAACCCAGTGAGTTTTAGTGTATTTACAAAGCTGTGCAACCATCACTTCTGCATAGTTTTAGAACATTTACTATTATCCCAAAAGGAAATTTTATGCTTACTAAAAGTACGCCCACATCCCTCCTCCTAGCATTTAAAAATTTCCTTCTGTGTCTCTGGATCTTGCTTATACTGGATATTGTATATAAATAAAATGATACAACATGTGCATTTTTGTGTCAGGCTCCTTATCTTACCATGATATTTTTAAGGTTCACAATATAAAAGGTGTCAGTGCTTAATTTCTTAATTATAACTGAATAATATTCCAATGTATAAAAACATGCATCCATATTTGTATGCGAAAGTTCACAGCATTGAATTTTTCATTATAGCTCAGGCAACTGAAAACTTGTCAGTTAATAAACAGAAGATTTATTCATGTGATTGGCAATTTCCAGATAGTAGGAAGTTTGTCTAATTCAAAGTTTGTAAACAACCCCCATTCAGTGAGTGCACCTTTAAAATTAATGAATGGTGACCACTGTAATACCATGTGTAAGAATTGAGTATTACATCATGCTGTGATAACAATGGCAAAGACAATATTGATGGTGGAAATTACTGCTTCATTCATTCTCTCAGCGTATACTTCAGCTCCCTTATTAAGAACCAGGGATAATAGTAATGCTAAAATGAGACCAGAGGTGTGATGATCATTCTCACACCAAAACCCAGCTCTCCATTGCAGCCCACATTCCCAGTACTACCATGCACCTTGTCACGAAACACAGTCACTAGGCGTCTCAGATGCTGCATGTACTAGCAATCAGGGTAAACAATTTACTTCTTGAGAATTGCATTTGTTAACTAAAATTCCAGTTCTTCGGGAGCTAAAATTAAATACGTTCCCTTGGATCATATAAAGTTATTTATAAAAAGTTATGCAATTCTGAGGGAAGACTGAGGATAAGTCTCACGTATTTTAGAATCTCAATTCTTTGCATATTTTTGTCATTTCAATAAAAATCAATGTTGATAGCTGCCCATGTCAAGGTTGCATCTTTATGATTATGATTTCATGACCACTAGAGAGGCAGGTGCTTCGTATGTGCCCCATTAATGACCTGAAGGTGACGAAGGAGGTAGTATTTGATATAAAGAAGATATTATGTTGATCTCTAGGCTGTTAGTGTGAACATGTGAACGTGTGCTGCATAGATTTTGCCCCCTCGGAACCTCAGCAAAGTGAACTAGGGAAGAGCCCTGGAGGAAGATCATGGCCTCTACACAAGACACACTTCCAAGTCCAGTTTATCAACAAGAGCTACAACTCACAGCATACCTTTCTGATGCAAGGCCACTCGCTGCCCCACTGTCTCGGGCTCCTTGTGACAGCGTTGTTGCAAAAGAGAGTCCCATGATGGGAAATCAGATATACAACCCACAGCATTTTAGGGGAGGAACGAAGCAGGTCATTTGTGGTGGGGACAGAGGCGGTCATTGGAGACAATCTCTCTGGACTGAAAACTGGCGAGCCAGACTCCGTGGCTGAGCCCCGGAGAGACTAACCTCAGAGCCATGAGGATGATGGGAAGAAGGGCAATCACTTCATCTGTTAAATGATAGGCCTGGATGAGATAATAACCACTCTCCTCTCTCCCACATCTGACCACTCTGTGGTTTCTCTGAGAAATCCCACCAAGGAGATGCAGACTGCCAGGGTGCTCATGCCCCACGTGCTCTGCTGAGGGTTTCTGAATTTTGCTGAAGCTTCATGCTCCCAGCATTCCCTTTTTTATGACTACAGGATCACTCCTGTGCTCAATTAGGCTCACCTGTGTGGCATGAATATTTAACTCCCTCCCTCTTCCATTCTCTGCTTTCTTCTCTCCCTCTTTGCTTTCCTCCTTCCTTTCTTCTTTCCCTTTTTTCTCTTCACATAGAACATGTGATCCCTCATCTAGAACCTTTAAGTATGCCTTTTATGCTCACACAAGAATGTAACTGGTTTTTCAATATATAATTCAGAACAAAACTTTCCCCAGAGTAAACACTAATGACTTCCCATCATACTTGGATCGCCGTTTACAAAGCTCCTATTTTCCTACATGGCCTCGCAGGAGCTGTCCCTGCCCTCCTGTCCACCACTTCCTGTCTCCTTTGGCTTTCATTCTACAGCCATGACTACCTTCTTTTGTACTCAGAAGATGCTATAATTGCACTGAAAATGAGAATTCTGCACAAGCACTGCTCCCTGTAGACATATTACTACTAGTCTACATCATTTTCTGGCAGCTGTCTTCTTGTCTCTCAGTTTTCATGGAAATGAAGTTCCTTGCCGAGGTCTTCCTTGACTATCGAGGACTATGATGTACGTCCTTTTCCCTGGGCCCTGTTTTATTTCCTTTCATGGCATGAATCACTTCCTGATATTTTGTGAGTCATTTATTATTATTGCTCAGTCAACTGGAGAATTGACCATAGAATCTAAAACTCTGCCTGTGTTGTTCAATACTCTGCCCCCAGTGTTGATGGTTCATATTGTTTATTGAATGAGTCAGGAAGGGGATAGCTATGCGAACAGCATCAGTCACCTTTCCTTCCTCATATGTAGATAATTCATCTGTATCCCTCTGCTGCTAACTTAGATATCATGTCTTTTAGAAAGCTTTTTTTAGCCCTGGGAGATGTGATTTTCATCTGTGTTCCTTTAGTAGTTTCTTTGTTCTGTGTCTAAATATTTATGATAATCTCTTTGTCTATTAACTTGTCTTTTTTTGTTTGTTTCTTTTTGTTTTTGAGACAGGGTCCCAGCTTTTCAGACTGGGCCTGAGCTCACTATATAGCCCAGGCCAGCCTCGAACTCACAGTAAACCTCCTGCCTCTGCCTCCTGAGTGCTGGGATTACAGGAGTGAGCTGCCGACACTTTTTTCTTTTTTTCAGTTATTTTCATTCTCTCTTCAACTATATTCTCCCTGTGGAGAATTTTAATCCATACATTGTCACATTTCTGGTGCTTAGGTCAGTTTTGAATATTTGCATAATTTAGAAAATGAGAACCTATTGCTTTTTCTTTCACTAAAAATCTGATATATTCCCTAGATAATTAAAATCCTGGGCTCTGCGTTCCTTAAGAAGGTGAATGAAGGAGTTAATAAATATTGATATTTTACATAGATTTTTTTCTCTCATTCTCAGTAAAACCTTCAATAGGAATAAATATTGGTCTTGTCTTATGGATAGAGGAATGAAGTTCAGAGAAATTTATTAGGTGGCCAAGGTAGAAAATAGAAAAAAATATTGTGTAATAATTTTACATTTTCAGCTCTTCTTGCTATACTATTTCTTTTTTAAATTAATTGATTTTATTGGTACATTTTAATATACACAATCAACATTAAGAATTTGTACCAGTACATGACATGACTTAATTCTCACTTTTTCCCATTCCCCTGCCTACCCTACAACCCCCACCCTGTATATACATAAGCTTTGCTTCCTTTTTTTAAATTGAAATTTTTATTGGTATATGACATATACACATCATGATTACACTCAACAATGAGAATTTGTACCAGTATATGACGCAGCTTAATTCTCATTTTTCCCCATACCCCTACTGACCCTACCACCCCTGCCCCCTGTATACATAAGCTTTGTTTCCTTTCTTTTTTGTTATAATCTCATTATTTCCCCCTCATTATTTCCCCCTTCACCCCATTTCACTTTGAGTATTTTCTATTTCACAATATATAACATACATTCTAGAACTTATTTTCATCATCATTTTCTCATACCAGAGAAAAGATGTGATATTTACATATCTGTGACCTATTTATTTTACTTATGCGGATGTCCTCAAGGTTCGTCCATTTAAGTATAAATGATTCAGTCTTATCATTTTAAATGGCAGAATTGCTTCCTTTTTTCTAACCATCACATTTCCCCTCACATTATTTACCCTTACCCCCTTTACCTTTTGAATATTTTCCTTTCACAATGTCCATCATACCCTCTAGAACTCATTTATATTGCTGCACCATTTCTGAACTCTACACAGTATGGGATATATGGCAGAAAGTTGACAGGTAATTTTGTCATCCTCACATGAATGGCTCCCAGTCCGGCCCCTCAAAAAGGAGGCCCCTGTGGGTCTATGCTCGTAAGCCAGCAAGAACCTGATGTCCTGGCTGTGAACACCAGTGAGAGAATAGAGGATTGAAGCCAGTGGCATCACCTAGCCAAGCCCCGTGTTGGTCCTTCAGGTCACACTTCCAGCTCACCTGCATTTGACCCTGCAGTGTTTTCTGACTACAGCATTCTGTGAGCACTTAGAGAAAGGAATTAGGAGGCATTCATGTCTGGTTGATTGTTTTTAAAAAACGAAAACCAAGTTGGGCACAACCCGAATGTACTGGTGCTTGCCCTTCCTGGCATCAGGTAGCTGCCAGGGCTTGTGTCTGATCTCTGGTCCTGGAAGTCACCAGCTTGGCTTGTCAGTTCCTTTTGCTCCCTCACACTCTGGCTGACCTCTGCTGACTCACCTCTACCTTCCCTTCAAATTCTCGGAGGGTTTAGGAAGAGAAACAGCAGCCAAAACTATCTGGGCAGTTGCAAGCCCCACACTTTTCAGGCAAGTACAAGCAGAACCACTCTGGGTAAACCATCAGCGTCTCCTCCACAAGCTCTTCTGAAAAGCTCTGAATGACAAACTACTGCTGGGGCCAGCACTCTCCACACTCTGCCTACAGAGGATTGATTTACCTTCCACAGAGCCCAGCGCCTGAGTGATCACAGCTCTTTCTAGCGTCCAGAAGGGCAAAGAGCAGGGCTCTTGGAGGTCTTGGTGCAGCTCCCTACATGACCTTGGGCAAAGGCATTTCATCCCTTTTGGCACTGCAATGGTGATGCCAGTATGTGGTGATATGTGGTGTACTCTTATCTGAACAGCTATTCTGGCTTCTAATACTAAAGTTTTTAGAGAACGTATTTTTATTAATGCCTCTTAATTTGATAAAATTTGGGTTTCAATGTAGTATTATCATGCATGCATATAACATATTTTGATTATATACATCCCACATCGCTTTCTCTCACACCCCTCTCCCTTTATTCCATTCCTCTTTTCTAATAATAGTTTTACTTCCACTTTCATGTCATCTTTTTAAGATTTCATATTCTAAGGCGCACATCAAATATTTGTCTTTTTGACAAATGAAACATGTCCTTTTGAGTCTGGCTGGGAGGATCCCTAGTTCTGCTATTGGTTTCAGGGTTCTTAAAGAAATGGTTTTCAGATCAGGCTGAGAGGGTGAGGCCACAGAATCACCATGCAGACTCTGGAGAAGGTTTCAAAGGAATGCTTCCACTTTATTATTGTCAGTGCTTGCTTTATATAGAGATAGTACACAGGTGGGGATAGAGATGTGCTACAGAGTTGGCCATTACTAATTGGTGTGTTAACATCATATCATATGATTGGTCTTGTGATCTACCTCTGTGCAGGGCCTGTTTGCTTGGTATTTTTTGTTTTGACCAAGGGCCACAGAGTCATGACATTGAGCAGGGATGGGACAGGTTTCACTTAATATATAAGCCTGATTTCTCTACACAAAGGCAGACATTCTCACGCCTCTCAGTGTCCCGTAGTGTGCTACCAGATGTATGTGTGGCATACCTGACTAAGCCAGGCATGGACCTCTCCTTCACAGTTGCATCTATTTCCCTGAAAATTTTGTTCTTTATGGCTGAAAATGCTCCAATATGTATATAAACTCATTTTCTCTATCCATTTGTCCACTGGGGGCACCTAGATTATTTCTTATTTTGGCTAATATAAGTTGAATAACAATAGCCATGGGTAGGCAAGTATTCCTATAGTATGCTAATTACTCTGAATATTACCATACAGTGATGTGGCTGGGTCTTACAGTACTTTTGAAGTTCATGTTTAATTCATGCAGACTGATGGCAAAAGGTGCACACAGATGGTTTTGTGGAAATAGTTTTTTTAAGAAACAGTTTGCAAAAGGTCATCAAAGCATACCCCACTGTTCCGATGAAGATATCTTTGTGTTATGTATTATTTTGATAAGTTAAAGTACTTATGGATGCATTATATGCATTCTTTAGTAAGTTTTTAGTCAGTTAGTTGATCAGTTCATTCAAAGCCTTCTAGGAATGTCTAGTTGATATTAGACATATGAGACAAAAAGGAAAAAAAATTAAGACTGTCTTAGAGGATTGTTATATCTAGATGTCCCTCAAAACCTCCTGGACTCATACACAGGGATTTTTGGAGATGACTAGATCTAGGGTGTGTGATACTGAGATTGAAGAGATGTAATACCTAAGTGGGTTTAGCATAGTTCTGAGTGTAGATAGAAGCAGCCCCTCCCTGGGGTGGGCTGGTGCCAGTGGACAGGCTTGTAGCTTGGATAGAATATAAAGGGAGAGAGGGAAGCAGGCTTGCTCTTGCTACTTGCTGCCCCTGCCTCCCACATTATAAGGTGTTTCTCCTCTGTGATGTCCCTCTATCATGTCGCCCTGTCTTGGAACCAACCAGCTATGAACTGAAAGTTCTACAAGCTGTGTGAGCTGAAATAAATCTTTCCTCCTTTAACTTGTGAATGTTGAATACTTTGTCTCAGCAATGAGAAGAGTATCCAAGATGAGAACTCTGTACTCTGTGGTAATTTGTGATGATTCATGAATTATTTTTAGAAGAATTTTTAGAAAGTAATTGGTGTACAGTTGAGGTTGCCCCGCCTCCACGTTTGATAAGTAGAAAAGGCAATGACAGCCCCTTTCCTTACAAGGGACTATTCACAGCTCTTCTGTGCCACATCCGACGTCCTCTAGTGATTCCACTGAACTTGTCCTTCCTTGACTGGTCTCCAACGTTGAGTTTGTGCCACTGATTTAGTACTTAGAAGCACAGCACTCTTTCTCCTTACTACTACTTTATCAGTACTTTTTCTTTGCTTAGACCACTCCAGTCAGACTCTGTCCTTTCTATTTCATTAACATTTTTCTTCGCAAGGTTGTATTGTAGCTGCCTCGCTCCAACACACACACTCACACACACACACACACACACACACACACACACACACAGAGAGGCCAAAATGCACAAATGTAAGAATTTCAAGAACTAGATGGATTGCTGAGAACTGAGGATGCTGCACAGATCTTGTAGACTGTTAGGAGCTCTTTGGTGCCATATCTCTGATATTGTGTCTTTTATAATATCAAAAGTCAGAACCTCTGTGTGCACAGAGCTAACATATTACACTGTTATTAAAAAAGATAATGATTTAATAGGATAATTTCCTTTTCTACAAGGTAAAAAATTTATTCCTGTATAATTTGTCTTATATAAAGGTTGGAAAACTGCATTTAGGATATATAATTCCTCTGAATCAGTTTATAGTGAGGAAAGTAAAAATACAAAAAGAATTTTAGATAGATGTGATCTAATGTAAGTTTAATGTAAGTATGGCATACAGTATTACTGTCAAGCTGATGTAGCAAGGAAAAGATGCTAAGTAATTCCAACATTAGTAATGCTAGTAGATACGGACTGACAAAATAAGACAGGTGCTCCTTGGGAGGAGCGCTTGAGGGCCCAGAGGAGGAAGCCAGCATGGCAGATTCTCTTATTTCTGGAGGGAGTAATTCTGCTATGTCAATTCATGAGGCTAAGAAACACCTGGAAGATTATTAGCAAAACATGATCCTGAGTGTGTCTGGATGGGCGATGGAGTCCAGATCTTGGGTACTATATCTGACCCCTGGCTTGTTTTTCTCTGACTCTGGTCCCCAGCTCTGCTTCCTGCTCACCATAAACTGAGTAGCTCTCCTCTGCAGCAGCCTCCCTCCATAAAGATTCTGCCTTGGAGCCAGGCAAACATGGACTGAATCTCTTGAATTCGATTAGGTGAATTCAACCTTTGCTTCTCATGTTGCTGGTGTGTGTGTGTCTCAGCAACAAGAAGCTAATATGGCATAATGTATATTATATATTGTGAAATAGAAAATACTCAAAGCAAAATGGGGTGAAAGGGGAAAAATAATGAGTTTATAACAAAAAAGAAAGGAAACAAATTTTATGTATATGGGAGGTGGTAGGGTGGGTAGGGCTATGGGAAAAAATGAGAATTAAGTTATGTCATATACTGGTACAAATTCTCATTGTTGAGTGCAATCATGATGTGTATATGTCATATACCAATAAAGATTTTTTAAAAAAGATTTTTTTAAAAAGTTTTTTTGAGATGGGGTCTCACTTTGTGGTTCAGGCTGGCCCTGAGCTCAGCCTCAAACTCACATCACAGCAATCCTCCTGCCTTTGCCTCCCAAGTGCTGGTATTACAGGCATGAGCCACCACGCCCGGCACTGTGGTATGTGATACTGGTTGCTACTGGGGTGAGTCTCCACGCCCAGTATTGTTATGTGGTTACCAAGGATCGAAGCCAGGTCCTTTCGCCTGCAAGACAGGCACCAGAACCACTGAGCTATATCCCCAGCACCCCCCCACCAAAAAAAAAAAAAGATTTTAGGGAGGGCCCACTCCTGCTGATTCTCAGAACTCTAGGGATATGAACTGAATACTTAAACTCAGCTAAACAGACCAGCTTGTATGAGTCTATAGTTAGGCATTCAACCATGCTAGTGAGAGGGCTGTTAGAAGCCAGAAACTTCAACTGTAGTGATCTTTTGCTCCCGTAGGGCATCATATAGGATGTGCAAATAGGATGCAAAATGCTCTTCGCCTTGCTTTCATCTATTGCTCGTCTAGGTCCTTCTCTTGAAAAGAGAGTGAACCAGCAAGAGTTCTGGGGTATGTTTTCAGAGCCTCAGCTGCATCATCACAGAATATAGAGATAGTCAGCGACCCTTGAGACTGGAAGACACCAGGTTACTAACTGGTGTCTAGTCTCCTGGATAAAAATGAATAGGTAGACTTGGCTGCTAAGGGAGGGGGTGAAATAGTTATTTTGGAACCCGTTTCTAACATAATTCCCAATAACTCTCAAGTAAGCTTTTGTAGCTTGGGATAGGACTTCTGTGGAAAAATCCTAGTGCCAATGTGGAAAGTGGTTCCAAAGCCAGAGCGTTCCTGGGAGCCCCATCACATGGGCTCATGATTTATTTTTGTTTTTGCTTATTTTCCCTCATTTTACATCCCCTGGTTCCAAGAATGTGCTCTGGGCCAAATGCCCCCATGGCTCAGATGCTTGGAAAGAGTCATTTACTGTAAAAGCCGGCTGCTGCTCAGACCAGACCTCATTGCCAAACCCTTGGCTGTGTGGACCACACCCTCTGCTTCCAGAGCGAATGGCTCCCAGTGTGACCCACCAGAGCTCAGTGCACGCCATCGCCGTGCTTTGTTCTGCTTCATCTTCCTTTCTCAGTGCTTGTGTGCATCTCTTGATTCTGAAGCTCAGTGGACGTCTCTGAATGTCCTCCTTACTTCCTTTTTTCTCCTCGGATCTTATTTTTATAAAGAACAGCATGTGATAATAATATCAGTCGATGTTTGGTTGTATGAATTTTTAGATTCTTCAGAGTTTTTGTCGTTGACTGCCTCCTTGACTCAGTTTCAGAGAAAAATCAGTTTTGGAAATAAAAAAATCATATTTAACTCTTTACAGTTTGAACTGGCAAGTTCAGTATAAGTGAATATGAAGGCTCTTACAAATGTAAGTTTTCAGGGTTGAGCTTCCTCTGCTTTCACAGAAGATTGATATCTATGTTGAAATGTGTTGGAAAGATTAAGTAACACAAGCTACATGTTTTACTTACCTATGGTAGGATGGAGTAAATCTTAGTTGTCTTTGTTACGTGATATTGGGTGTTGTTATCACACACCTGTGAGGAAAGAAGGAAAAAAAAAAATCACATAAATTTAGTCTGAGCTACAAAATGGATCTCTCAATGATTTATTTAAAAAAAATTTTTTTGAAATCTTTATTGGCACATATCAATCTGTGAAATTGAAAATGTAATTAAAAATTTGCCAACAAAGAAAAGCACTGGGCTTGATGGTTTTACTGATGCTATAAAACTTTTAAAGATGAGTAAGTGCCTCTACTTCTTAAACTCTTTAATGAAATTGAAAGGGGACCAGTACTCCCAAACTCATTCCTGGAAGCAACCATTACCCTGATTCCAAAAGCAGAGAATGACCCAACCAAAAAAAAGAGAACTACAGGCCAATATCCCTAATTAACATCAATACAAAAATCCTTAATAAAATGCTGGCAAACAGAATACAGAGAATTATCAAAAAGATTATACACCCTGACCATGTTGGATTCATCCCAGGGATGCAAGGATGGTTCAATATACGTAAATCAATAAATGTTATACACTATATTAACAGGCTTAAAGACAAAAACTATATGGTCATCTCAATTGATGCAGAAAAAGCTTTTGACAAAATACAACACCTATTTATGTTCAAAACCCTACAGAAGATTGGAATAGATGGTCTGTATCTCAAACCAATAAAAACCATCTATGAGAAACCATCAGCCAGCATCATACTAAATGGCCAAAAATTGAAACCTTTCACACTAAGATCAGGAACAAGACAAGGATGCCCTCTCTCACCACTTCTGCTCAATATATTTACTGAAATATTAGCCATAGCAATTAGGCAAGAGAAAGAAATAAAAGGAACAAAGATAGGAAAAGAAAAAGCTAAATTGTCATTATGTGCTGATGACATGATACTCTATCTAGAGGATCCTAAAAACTCAATTAAAAAACTGCTGGACCTAATCACCAATTTTAGCCGCATAGCTGGTTACAAGGTCAACGTTCAAAAATCAATAGCCTTCGTATACACAAACAGTAGACCCACTGATATAGAAATTGGGGAGTCAGTCCCTTTCACAATAGCACCCCCAAAAATAAAATACCTAGGAATCAATCTAACAAAGGAGGTGAAAGACCTCTACTCTGAAAACTATAGTGCTCTGAAAAAGGAGATAGAAGATGATATCAAAAAATGGAAAGACATACCTTGCTCCTGGGTAGGAAGAACCAATAGTCAAAATGGCTATACTCCCAGAGCTACTACACAGATTCAGTGCAATCCCGATTGAAATCCCAACATCATGTTTCACAAATCTAGAGAAAAAAATTCAAACTTTCATCTGGAACCACAAAAGTCCTAGAATACCCAAAGCAATTCTAAGCAACAGGGAGATAGTGGGGGGTATTACAACTCTGAACCTGAAACTATACTATAAAGCCACCTTGATAAAAACTGCATGGTACTGGCAAAGTAACAGACCCGAGGATCAATGGAGTAGACTAGAAGATCCAGAAACTACTCCAGATACACTGAGCCACCTCATCTTTGACAAAGGAGCCAAAAATCCTCAATGGAGGGCCGGGGAGTTAGCTCAGTGGTTCCGGCGCCGGTCTCTCAAGTGCAAGGACGCGGGTTCGATTCCCCGGTAACCACATAACAATACTGGGTGTGGAGACCCACACCCAGCAGCAACCAGTACCACATACCACAGTGCCGGACGTGGTGGCTCACGCCTGTAATCCCAGCACTCGGGAGGCAGAGGCAGGAGGATTGTGATGTGAGTTTGAGGCTGAGCTCAGGGCCAGCCTGAACCACAAAGCGAGACCCT
>PVIR01002734.1:0-65505 GCA_004026965.1 Petromus typicus
CACAATCCTCCTGCCTCTGCCTCCCGAGTGCTGGGATTACAGGCGTGAGCCACCACGCCCGGCACTGTGGTATGTGGTACTGGTTGCTGCTGGGGTGAGTCTCCACACCCAGTATTGTTATGTGGTTACCGGGGAATCGAACCCGGGTCCTTGCGCTTGCGAGACAGGCACCGGAACCACTGAGCTAACTCCCCGGCCCGTCTCTATAGTACTTTTGATTTGACTACTGTTGAGGTGTCTAAAGGGCAAGACTTCTGACTCATCTCTCCTGACATTTTTCAGTGCCTTGTATTCTGCCTAGCGTAGACACTCAACTGACACAAATATGTCTCTAAATAAATCATACCAATTTCCAGAAAAACACAAGAAGTGAGACATGGCAATTGAAGTGAATTATAATACAGCTGTGATTTATTACCCTGTGCTTAAAATTAGCAAATATTGATTCCTCTCCTTTATTCTAGTGGGGCCTATGGAAGGAAAAACAGCGATTAAACACTGTTTAAATGGATACCTACATCTTACAAATAGCTAGCATCCAAAAAAGATGAAAGAACAACAGTAGTCAGTTTATGATATATAAGGAGAAAAAGAGGAAGCTAACAGAAGAAAGTAAAGATAAAAATAAGAAATAATATTAGATGGTAATAGACAAAGTATTTATATCAAAATTACCTCCAAAGAGAAGTTTGGAGCACCATGAAGAAGAAAATAATAGAAAGAAAGACATAGAAAAGGAAATTGAAACTTTTCACCCTGCTACAACTCTCAGAGTACTGCCAGAATCTTTTGAAAATATTAGGAAGCTATACAATGTAAAAAAGAAAATATTTAGCTTCAATGGTATAAATTATCAAACACAGATGCATTTTACATTGTAAGACTTTTAGAGGAATGATCTAAATAGCCCCTGCTGAAAATTCTGAATTTTTATTCTCTCTATTTTCAGTTGGCACAAAAATAAACTAATAGAGGGATTGTGTATCAGTTAGTTTTTGGTGTATAACAAAACATTCCAAAACTTAGTGGTTTTAAACAACAACTACCACCAATCATTGGGTTGTCTGGGAATTGGGAGACCAATTATGTCAGTTTTTCCAGCACTGAAGAAATTCCTGGCTTGAGATGAAGAACTTGCAATGCTAAAACCCTGAAAGGCATCAGCAATCCCAGATAAGGTATTCATTCTAGTTGGATGGCTTTTGTGTCTAGTTCAGTTCATGTGACATATACTGAAAAACATCTCTGGCCAGTTAGAGAGTAAGCAGGCAGCTGGTTCAGGTGGGATGATCTCAACTCACTTACTCACATGACTAGCAGTTAGCAAGGTGTTTGCTGCCCAGTTATTGACTGGAAAATCTAGAATCTCTTTTGTGTCCTTTATCTTGCAACTGGATTATTTCTGTGATGGTCTTAGTGTTTTGAATGCAGTAAGAGATCAAGCCCCAATGCACTTACATTGTATTTGCTAATGATCCATTGGCCAAGCCAAGCCACATAACCAAGCACAAATTGAAGTGTTACAAATATAAGTTCACTTGTAATGGCAGGAGCTGTAAAGCATGCTGCAAATTTTTAGAGAGGCAGAAAATTCTGTGGCCATTTGTGTTATCTACCACATAGAGACACATGACCATAAGAGATATAACTGGGACCCTGTGTTTCAAATTCTTACACTTCTAGATGAGGCACATAAAATATGAATTAGTTCAAGGTTTTGTTGAGGCTACAAGAATACTAATAATCTGGGTTTTGACATAAGGCTTTCATCTGTCTTATCATTATTTCTTGGCTTCTATCAATGTTCTGATCTCTGCACATGGCACTGGCTTTGACCTGGACTCTAGGACCTGCACCTCTCTGAACTACCTGTGACATTGCCTTGGGTCACATATTAAAATTGCAACTTCATAAAATTTGCTTCTAAAAATAAAATAAAATGCCTATCAAGAATGTCGTGGATGTATATACAAGTAGTATTATTTATGAAATAAAGGCTTCAACCTGTTCACAAAGCTATGGAACAATGTTCAACACCACAAGTAATTACAAACTTACAATTAAATTGTCAAGATGCCCTTTCCCAACCACCACACTATTTCACCTGCAGTGGCTTGGTTTATTCACTGGCTATTATTATCATAAGATCTGGCACTTCGTGTGGTATATAACTTACAGTACATTTTGGAAAGCTGCTGGCTAATTTTCACTGATTATGTTTCTGTATATCTCTCCTAAGCAAAGAAATCTGAATATGAAAAATAACATACATACATATATTTGTTATGGTATTATTTGTATTACCATAAAATTGAAAACAATCCAACATTTTGATAACCACTGATAGGGGGATAATTTAAACTAATGGATACTAATTTAAAATATTATATACTCATAAAAGTTATGAATTATTTAAAATGCTGTAAATGATTAAAAATAAGTAAAAGAAAGAGCTTGTGGAATTCCTAGGTACCTGTATTTATGTAAAACTAACTAAGCCAACAAAAAACTACCTGTATTGTAAGTCCTATAATTAAACACATAACATTGCTAATTGTAACTGTCTCTATGCTTTCATACTGATTGTTAATTATGCATTTCTCAGATATCTATACTTTGATTTATCCTTTATAGCAAAGTTTTCTATTTATGTTTCTAGATTTAATATCAATATATATAACCAAATTTAATTAACTTTATAAATTAAATGCTAACCACATATTGTTTTCCATGTTTTCTTTTCAAGTTAATTCAAAAATTAGAAGCCTTCATAGATTTAATTCAACAATGAAGTAGTGATGCCAGTATATTTGGATTTTATTATCCTTACAGCAGTAAATCAATAGCAATCCCTTAATGTACACCCCAACTATGAATAATTTCCTCATGAGTAGTGACATGGAATGGAGTTTGTGATAAACAATACAAATAGCATTATTTAAAGGAGATTATATTTTGTGAGAAAACATATCAAAACTTATGCAGAAAATTTGGAGACCTGAAGAGTATGCTTGTATGTTTTGAATTTTTCTTCTCCTATATTTCTTTTCTTTTTAAAGGAGTTTAGCATATATATTTCATTATTCTGTATCTAGTTTGTAGTATAATTTCTGCTTCTCTACATATCTTTACCCATTATCATCTCTCTGAACTATAACACTATTTCAGATCTGTTTTCAGAGTAAAGTTTAAAAATACTATGAAAAACTACATACTTTATTCTGAAGTAAACACTGCCATTTCACTAAACCTGATGCCTGAGATGCATTTACTACACGCATCTACATTTACTGTCTTGACATGCTTGGTTATACGATTTGCAGTGATATTTGCAAAAGTTTTAAAGATCTAGCCAACGTGCTAAAAAATAACAAGGGTAATGAACAGACTTCTCGGTTGTAGACAACAGCATCTTTCTCTTAGTTTAAGTAAAAGGATTTACTATGGAATACAGGAGTATGTAAAATCACCAAAGGAGCTCTAGAAAGCGAAAGTAGATTCATGTGTCAGAAAGGACTCCCAGAGCCACACCCACGACGGGCCCACCCGCAGCACCACGGGGCTGCCCTCATTCAGATGGGTCATGTTTCCTCTGCAGTCTGAGCCAGCAGAATGTGTGCTTGGCCTTGCATTGCTTTTTTCTAGTGCTTATTCTGACCCAAGTGTCATATGATGGCCTGAGAAACTAAATTGAAAGTCTGTTCTGGCACTTAGGATTTCATTTCTTTATAGAAACATTGGTTTAATTTAGGAATACAGGACGGAAGTGTTCTCTGATACGGAAGTGTTCTCTGATACAGCTTCGGTCATATTGGGTTAGGGTGCACTATAATTTTAATTTAATGATCTTTCTAAAGCCCTGCCTCAGAGTAAAAACTAACAACTCCCTACTAGCAACAAAGCTTTTTAACTTTGATTCTCAGTCCTCGGCACACACATACACACATATGCGCGCGCACACACACACACACACACACACACACACAATATGAGAAAAGAAGACAACAAAAACTTCTAACTTCTCCCAAACTGATCCAATGGGCATCATTGTAGAAGAAATATAAAAGCAAATACCGGGGCACGGGATTTAGCTCAGTGATTCCAGCGCCTGTCTTGCAAGTGCGAGGACCCGGGTTCGATCCTCTGGTAACCACATACAATACTAGGTTTGGAGATTCACGCCCAGCAGCAATCAGTACGACATACCACAGTGCCGGGTGTGGTGGCTCACGCCTATAATCCCAGCACTCAGGAGGCAGAAACAAGAGAACTGCTTAATGTGAGTTGGAGGCTGAGCTCAGGGCCAGCCTGAACTGCAAAGCGAGATCCTATCTCAAAAAAACAAAAAACAACAACAACAACAACAACAACAAAAACCCCAAAGCTGAACGGATTGCTATGATAAAACAGGAAACAAACAAAATAATGTGTTCAGGAAGCTGAAAGATGAAATAACTAAACATAAGAGACTTAATAGACAAAATGATCAGTGAATTTTTAAAAGGCACAAACAGAAAGCCAGCTGAGTTAACCACAGTTACACAAAACATGAATGAGCATATTAGCAAAGAATTAGTTTATAAAAAATGTACTACACAGAAATCCAGGAGATAAAATAATTTTACCGAAAATACAGACAGCAATAGTGAGCAGTGTGAGACAAGACTGGAGAATGAAAACACAAGGTTGACGCAGGTGACAATTTACTCAGAAACACTTTCAAAACAAAGAATCATGAGAAATGGATCCAATAGCTGCTGGATGATACAAAGGAAACTAATCTAAGCATCACTGGCATTAGAGAAAAATCAGAAAATGTCATAAATGGTATAAAAATCTGTTTAATCATCACAGGAAATTTTCCAAGTATGGGGAAAGAATTAAACATATGGGCAAATGAGATTTATAGAATCCCAAGTTGCTAAGACCAGAAAAAACCTTATACACAACACATCATAATCAAAGTCCCAGAAGTCCAGAACAAGAACTTAGTCTTAAAAGTTGTAAAGAAAAAAACAAATCACCTATAAAGGTAAAGTTGTTAGAATTCCTGTAGATTTCTCAACACTAGGCTTAAATACCAGGAGAGTTTGGAGGGCAGTTTTCATGCACTAAAACAATTTTATTTTCTTTTTTAAAATTAATTCTTTATTGATACATTTTATATACACATCATGATCATAAATAACATTGGAAATTTGTATCAGTGCATGATGCAACTTAATTTTCATTTTTTCCCATTCCCCTGCCCACCCTACAACTCCCCATCTTCTATATACATAAGCTTTGTTTCCTTTTTTTGTTACCATCACAATGTTTTCTTTCCTTTCTTTATTTATCCTATCCCCCTTTCCCTTTGAGCATTGTCTATTTCACAATATGTATCATATATTTTAGAATTCATTTACACCTTCAATTTCTCATACCAGAGAAAGGATAAGGTATTTACACATCTGTGACCTACTTATTTCACTTATGAGTAAGTCCTCAAGGTACATCCATTTGCGTGTAAATGACTCAAATTTATCATTCTTTATGGCTGAGTAATACTACATTTTATAGAAAAACCACATGTTCTTTATCTAGTCTCCTGATGATGGACATTTGGGTATTTCCAAGATTTAGCTATCACAAACTGAGCTGCTATAAACACAGGTGTGTATATGTTGCTATGATATGATTCTTTTAATTCTTTCATGTAAATACCTAGTAGGGAAATAGAAGAGTCAAATGGGATCTCTAATCCTAGTTTTTTGAGGAATCTCCACACTGATCTCCACAATGGTTGCACCAATCTACATTCTCACCAACAGTAGAGAAGGAATCCTTTCTCATCACAGCCCTGCCAGTATTTGTTGTTAGTTAACTTCATGATAGTGGTCATTCTTTGTGGAGCAAGATGAAATCTTAGTGTTGTTTTCATCTGCATGCCTTGAATGACCAGTGATGTTGAACATCTCTTCATGTATTTCAAGGCTGCTTTTACTTCTTCATCTAAAATGTGTCTGTTCATTTCAGATGCCCATTTTTTAATAGGGTCTTGAAATCTGGGGAGAGGGCCGATTTTTTTTTTTAAGTTCTTTATATACTCTAGAGAGTAGCCCTTTGTCTGAGAAGCAGCTGGTAAGGATTTTTTCCCACATTATAGGTTGTCTGTTTGCTCTGCTGGTGGTTTCTCTTGCTGTGCAGAAGGTTTTTAATAAGATAAGATCCCAATTGTTGATTCCTTCTGCTGGTTCCTGTGCTGTAGAGTTTTTGTTCATAAAATATTTCCCTATGCCAATGTCTGCAAGAGTTCTACCTAACCTATTTTCCAGCAGAATAAGTGTTTCTGTTTTGATATTTAAGTCCCTAATCCACTTTGATTTTAGTGCATGGAGAAAGGGATAGGTCTAGATTTAGTCTTCAGTAGGTTGAAACCCAGTTTTTCCAGCACCAATTATTAAAGAGGTTATCTTTCCTCCACTAAGTGTGTTTGACTCCTTGGCTGAAGGTGAGGTAGCTTAATATATCTGGAATTGTTTCTGGATCTTCTAGTTGTTCCACTGATCCTTAGGTCTGTTTCTTTGCAAGTATCATGCTGTTTTTTATCACTGCGGCTTTGTGGTATAGTACTAAAACAATTTGCAATTCAGATTATTATATCTTGTGAAACTACCTTTCAAAATGAATGGAGATATTAGGATTTTCCATGATGAAAAGCACCTTAGAAAATGTATGACTATGAAACCAGCCCTATAAAATATACTCAAGGATATCTTGAAGAAAGAAAATGAAGACAGCAAAGCAAAATGCCTACTGGGATGAATATAGAAAACAAAATGAGTAGTTAAGCAAAAAGAAAAATTAAAAGAATTACCAACAAAAAACAACGAATGACAACAGTCACTGAACATCTTTCAGTCTGTTCAATAATGACTCTCAATGTAAATGGTGTTAACTCTCCAAACAAGAGACACAGATTGACAGAAAAGATCAAACAACAAAATCCAGCAGTACACTGCATCCAAGAAACACACTTAATGTTTAAGTCTATAAATTAAAAATCAAAGGAGGATTTGTTCATGTACTGGAAGCCCAAAAGCAAGCAGGAGTAATTAGCCCTATTTTTAGACAATTAGACTTCAAGCTAAAACTGGTCAAAAAAGAAAAAGAAAATCACTACATACTGATAAAGGGAACAACTGAACAGATAGATAAGACAATAGTAAACATATATGAACTGAATATTAGCACATCTAACTTTTTTGGTTAAGTAAATACAAAAGAACTGAAGTAAGCTGATGCATATTATCAGCTCATGGGGCAATGAAACTAGAAATACATGGCAAATAAATGTACAGAAATTATTTAAACACATAGAGATAAAATAATACACTTTTGAATAATTAGTGAGTCATAGAAGAAATCAAACTTCTTAAAAACAAGTGACCCACATCCACCAGCAATCAGTACCACATACCACAGTGCTGGGCATGGTGGCTCATGCCTGTAATCCCAGCACTTGGAAGACAAAGGCAGGAGGATTGATGAGTTTCAGGCTGAGTTCAAGACCAGCCTGAACTATAAAGCAATACCTTATCTCAAAAAACTTAGAAAAAAAGAAAGACACTTCGGGTTGCAATGACAGAGTAATTAGAAGACAGATTGTCCAATTTGGCTGTGCATGTTTTGATCTGAGAGTTGGTGAAATTCTAACATGAAGCAGAAGCTGTCTCGGGAGAAGGACATAAATTTCCCATATTCTGGAGAAATAAAATCACAAAGCTCCTTGTAGACTGATAGGTCAAAGACTAGGTTAAGGATGAGGTCATGGGTAAATAGGTGGATGATGTTAGAGATAATAGAAGAAATGATATATATATATATATATATATATATATATTTTTTTTTTTTTTTTAGGTTTTTTGATACAGGGTCTCACTTTGGAGTTCAGGCTGGCCATGAGCTCAGCCTCAAACTCATCACAGCAATCCTCCTGCCTCTGCCTCCCGAGTGCTGGGATTACAGGCGTGAGCCACCACGCCTGGCACCATGCCATGTGGTACTGGTTGCTGCTGGGCGTGAGTCTCCACACCCAGTATAGGTATGTGGTTACTGGGAATTGAACCCGGGTCCTTGCGCTTGCAAGACAGGCACCAGAACCATTGAGCTAAATCCTTGGCCCAAGAAATGATAAATTTTAGAGAGAAGTCTGAAAGAACATTAAGGTTCTTGTAGGAAACCCAAGATGGCCAGTGGTCAGTTCAAAATGTGTTTATAGGTCATGGCAGAAGACACAGCCAGAAGATCTGTAGTCATGAAAGCTATAAATCTCTCTATGAAGAGAAGTGGGACAATAGGTTGGTGGCAGTCACCACTGGTCAGGCTTCCTCTTAGGAGGAGAACCTTAGTCAATTTCATACAGTTTCCCTGCATAACTTAGGAAGCAATAAGCTTTCCTGCCCCACAGCTTGCACACCCTGGGTGCCCCAATCCATTCCTACTCTATGTTAGACATCCGGGGCCCTTGAAAGATGTGTTCTCATAAAATGGTCAAATAGAAACTGAGTTAGAAGAGAAGCTTAGGTGGGATCTTTTCCAGTGGGAGGTCACAGGGAAGTAAACCACTTGTGCCAATGACAGCTGCTTTTTCTGCTCATCATCAAGAAAGTTATCAAGGAAGTTCCTTGGCTCTGTCACTTGAAGAGGTGCCAGGTGGTCTGGGACACTAATTCGCTCCCCTGAGCTTTCTGGTGCTGGGTCCCCGAGGGCTGCCAGAGCAAAGGACAGATAGTCCCTTGGCGTTGACTTTACTCTATCCTCCACTAAGTGTGTTTACTCTCTCACTGCTCTCTCCTCCTTCTCCCACCATGTCTTCGTGTAGTAAGGACCATGTGGACTTTCAACCCAGTTTTTAAATTACTATTATTTTGTACCTTAACTAGAAATTCCATAACAAAGAATGTAGGTTTTTCCTCTTCTCCTCTGTGCCAGCACACCATGAAGCAAAAGATATCACCAGCAAACTCTCAAAGGGAACAGTTACTCATGGAATACCATTGGGCTTTCATAGCCATAGATCTTGCATCTCCAAATTCAACCACTTTGGATTAAAGATATGAGACAGAAGAAGTTGGATCTGTGCTTGACATGCGCAGATCTTTTCTCGTCATTATTCCCTAAACAATACAGTGTAACAATTATTTCCACAGCATTTATATCTAATTGGGTATTAGAAGCAATCTAGAGGTGACTTAAACTACATAGTATAGGAAAGGATGTGCATAGGTTAAATACAAATGTTAGGGCATTTTATTCTAAGAAACCTGAGCATCTGGAGAATGTAATATCCACAGAGGGTATGAAACCAATTCCCCATGGACACCAATAGATAACTGTACCAGAAAAAGCACATCTGTTTATAAACCAAAAGAGCATCCTGCCAAAATAAGAGAACAAAGTGAAGGGTGGATCTCTGGGAAACACGAAGATTTATAGTTCCAAGACAAAATGGAGAAGGAAAAGAATGGACTCACAGAACATCAGAGAAGCAATTTTTCAGAAAGAGTTAACGGTATTGATGCTACACAGAAAGACAAAGATTTTTAAAATGTCTGATTTTGTCACTCGTAACTTTCATCTCTGGGAAGGAAACAATGGAATAAAGGACCAGAGAGAATATTTACAGTCACCACTTCCTTCATTCCCTATGTAATGCATACGTAGCCATGGAGTTAGTCTCTGCTCTTCCAGTTTCCTTTCCTTAAAATGCTTTCTCTAGATCACTGGTCACAGCCCAGAGAAGAGGTGTACCCACAGTCCCTAGAAAACTAATAAAAAGGCAAACTCTTCACCTTTTTCTAATGGCTCACTGGAATTAAACCCAGGACCTTTGCATTGAATTACACTTCCCTGTCAATTTTATTTTGAGACAAGGTCCCAGTGAGTCACTAAATTGCCCAGCCTGGGTTCAAACTTTTGATTCTCCTGCCTCAGCCTCCCAGAGTGCTGGGATTGCAGGCATGCACCACGGAGCCCTGAAAGAAATGCAAATTATGGATCTACAAAACCAGAACCTCTGCAGGTGGCCCCAGCTATCTCTGTCACTCAGATTCCCAGCATGCCATGAGATACACAAAACTTGGACAATCTACACATTATGGAACAAGCACAATGTGGGGAAGAGTTAAAAATGCAAGGATAGTTGTGCCAACATAGGCTGAGTCTGAATTCGCACCTGTATCACCTCTGTGCCTTCATTCCCATCCTCCCGCAGGTCTTCTTCCTTTAAACTGAGATCCTTTCCTTATTTCTCCCTAACTCTTTCCCTCCTTTCTCCCCCATTCCATCACAAAGAAACAGTCCGACTCACTTAACTCTCTGAGGCCAATTACTGATACAGTGGTCCACATGGTGATGAAGGAGCCAATTAGTCCAGAAGCATTGTTCATTCACAGAATGCAAAAGAGCTCACTGATTATTTAAAGTTATGTAGGAACCCCCACTCACAAAGCCCACTGATTTGGCTGAATTTTTCACTTTCCAATTACTTATGTTGGTGCTATGTAGACAAAACCTAAACTAATTACTCTGTAGGTTTCTGGCTCTCACTGTATCAACAGAATGTGGAAGTCATAGATGGAAGATGCAGCCAAATGGGGTTCCTGGGAAGAGGAAATAAGCGATGGCTTTTCCCTAAATTTGGGCCCGTATTTATTTCTAGTAAAAGCTCATAATGAAAATTGCTATGTGCACTTGCTGACAAGCGCATTGGAAGGAACAGAGCATCATTATTTGGCACAATACAGTTTTTACTCCATAGCTCTTGTTTGTATAACATTTTCATCATTTATCAGAACTTTGTTTTTCTAATCACTAGATTGATAGAAGTAAATATGGAGTGTCAGGAAGAAAGAAAAAGCTTAAAAACAAATAACTGAGGGCTGCATTTTTTATCAATACCATTGCTTAATTGATAATCAGTGTGTTTCCATTGGGTTTAAAACTAATAACTGTGCTTTAGCTGTACAAAAGGGAACTCTTTTCAAGCTATTTGAGGTACTAGAAATAACTTTAAAGTGTCAAGATTTAAACAGATTGTAGGCAGATTATGTACAATCAAGTATCAATTTTATTTGGGCAATTGTCAAGAAACTTCAAAAATATTGTCAGGAGAGTTTTGTACTGTGGGGTATGGAGTAGTTTTAAGCCTGTTAACATCTCACTGGCTTAAAATGCTTTTTAACACTGATGGATTTATCCATCTTCATCTCATTTCTCTTAGGTCCGTTTTTCAACACTCCCAGTGCCTGATTTCCTCTCCTGAGGGGTCAGGGGCAGCATTTCCTATATCATTTTCCACATCAGGAAAAGAGGATTTAAACAGTCTCAGAATCCCAGTACTGATTCCAGGCCCCTGTGGCTCTCACAAAATCAAGTTTTTCTGGCTTTGAAGAAGGAGCCAGGGACTTTTTCCTAAATGTGGGCCTATATTTAGGGACTCAAACCTGGGCTCTTAACAGGTTTGCTTTTCAGCCTTCTTTTTCCTCCTACTGCTATTATTATTCCTACTGTGCATTTAGTGAAGGTCTGAAATGCTTGGAGAAATGCTGAGTAAATTTCCACCCCCCAAATCCAGTCACACAGGATTGGAATATCTTCATCAGCAGGTAGTTGAAATGATCTGTGCCAGCTGCATCTTAGCCAAGAACTGGGAGCCCCAGGGCCAAGGAGACAATGGCCCACTGTGTTACATCTGAAATCTACATTTCTATGGGTCCTGCTTATATTTTTACATATATTAACTCACTTGATTTTCACAAAACCCTATGAGAAAAATACAGCTATGTTTTCTCTTTGACAAAAGAAGTCATCGTCTTTCAAAGAGGACAGGTGTGTACCTTGCACAAATGATACAGGGCACTTGCATCCTCATGTAGTTACAGATGTGACTCTCAAGAATCATAACTTTGGTTCACCATCCTGTAATGTCTTGTCCCTGTCACTTCCTGGGACAAGACACCCTATCCTAAGCCCCAGCTCCATGTAAACTATAGGCAGATTTTACTGATGACATGAGTGGCCCGGAGACTCTCTCCCCTCCCTCATTTCTTTCCCACTGCCAAGCTCTTCCTGTCTGGTGGAGGTTGCACAACCTCTTCAAGTAACCACCTCCTCCCACACTGAGTTTAAATTAACTTATGTTGTGCTCCCACTTACTGGATGATCTTGGCCAAGTAACCTGGCTCTCTGACCTCAGCCCCTTCTTTGGTAAAATAAATATGAGTAGTCATACATGCCCATTAAGTGGATCACAAATACTGTATATGTAAAGCTGCTGCCCTAGTATTTAAAAACATATGTGCTCAATTAGTGAATAGAATAGCTCTTATTTTTGTCAGGTCAGTTCTTATACACCCCCAGAAAGCGTCTAGTGTCTATAATGCTCCTCTCCAAACTTAGAGAAAGGAGAAGGATGGGCTAAGGAGTCAGCTCAGAGGCACCACACCTGCTATACAAGTGCAAGGTCATGAGTTTGATCCTCGTACCGAGAAAGGAAAAGGACTTCATCTGTATAGACTATGCTCTGATAATGCGAGGCAGAGGATGCTAGATTAGAAGGCAGAGGTTCTGGGATCCAACCACACGTATCTACCTGTATCCTCAGGGTTCTGCCTTATTTTTCTTACATGCATTGCAAGATATTTGGGACAGAATTCCTCAAAGACTCTCAGAACCCTCATAGCTTGTGATCCTATCACTAGTCCTTCCGAGGAGAGAAAAAAAGTCTGGAAAAGAGGAAGAGGCATGAAGAATTGAGGGAACTGATGTGAAGAGTACATATAGGAGGGATCTGTTTCCTGGAAAAGCCCCCCACGGAGAATCTTGAGTTGATAAAGCAGGTGGTGCCCGAGTACCAGAAGAGGCTCTGAAGTCCTAAAGCTCAGATCCAGGTCCTATTTTCACTCACCTTTGTTCTGCAGCCTGAGGCAGGTGGCCTGCAGACTAGAGGGGCTAATGCTTTTCTTATAGGTCTGTTGGAATTTGGTTCTCAGTTTCATGAAAATTAACAGTATTTCCAGTTTTGAAAATTTTTTCTTTCCTAATTTGGAGGGCAATGATCAATGACTCATGATTCTTAAAAGAGAATAACAGTAAGGAAAATGACAGCACTCTTTTCTTTTCCTGTTGTTTCTCCTCATCAACCTCTGTACAAATGTTAAAAAAATATGACTTCAATGTTAAATGGAAATATGACCCTCGCTTTTGAAGGAATGAAAATTTTGATTCATTCTATCAACCAAAGAAATCCTTGAACTTAGATGTGAAAGCTATAAATTCACCTGCATAAAGCATTTTCTATCCCCTTCAGATGAGAGAAGCTCTCTCTTCCACAGAGAACAGGAAGCAATGACATTATCCAGAGTGATGGGTGCAGGGATGGGGAAGGCCACCAACCCGGATCGAGTGGGGCCACCCTCATGACCTGAGCTGCACCCCCTGTCCTACAGAACACAGCCCGAGCCTGGAGCTCTGGCCAGTACTGGTGACTTATCCAGAGAAAAAGTCTTCCAGGGAAAGCAGAGCGGAGCCATGGAAAAAGAGAGTGGATCTGATGTGAAAGGGAGAAAGTTAAAAATGAGAAGCACAAAGAGAAAGGGATAGAGAGGCTGAGATTTCTAAAAAAAAGATTTTGGCACGAGAACCCTCATGTCTGTTTGAAGTCAGCAACTCTTCTGCACTCTTCAACTGCAACCCAGGAGATATGCTTACTTCTTTTTACCTGGCTGAAGTTGCCATTCTGCCATTTCAAATAATAAGCATCTTGATGGATATGACCCCTACATGTGTCTAATGGGATATAAAACATAACTAAGCTGTACAGTGACCTCCCCTGCCCTGACAGTGAAGGTAACTTTGAGCACACAACTGACTGAGTTGTGAGACCCAAAGCTTTCCATTCAGGGCTATGTTACAGGAAACTTCTAAGAAAATAAAACTGACTTTATGCTAGTTTCTTGTTAGTGCCTTCCCAACGAGATTCTCATTGCTCATGGGCAAGAGACAACAATCATCTTATATATTTCATTAATATTTAAAGGTTAATGAACTTACATTTTACTCCTGGTGATATAGTTGCACTTCATAAGGGGTAAAGCCAATATATAATCTAAAGAAATTAATCTCTACTGGAGAAACTATAAGGGCTGTATTGCATAGCTGAGGAAGACAATTTCCATCAAGGAAATTATCCTGCTATTTTCTTTCTTGTTTTTTTTTTTTCCTGAGACAGGGTCTTGTAGTTCAGGCTGGCTCTGAGCTCAGCCTCAAATTCACAGCAATCCTCCTGTCTCTGCCTCCCCAGTGCTGGGATTACAGGGGTGAGCCACCATAGCCGGCACTGTGGTATGTGGTACTGATTGCTGCTGGGTGTGAGTCTCCACACCCTGCATTGTTGTATGTGATTAACTGGATAGAACAAGCATCCTTGAACTTTCAAGGCAGGTGCCAGAACCACTGAGCTAAATCCCTGACCCCATCCTGATATTTTCATGAGACTCTATAAAAGTGGCATCTTCAGCATCAGAAGCTCATGTATCTCTACATTATTTAAAATCCAGATATGTTATCATGCAAGGGATCAACTCATTGTTCTCCTCTCAGAACAAGACATATAATTTCAAAAAATAACTTACAATTACTTGTCAAAGTCTTTCAGTCCAAATACATGATGTCCCAACTCCCCTTCACTCACTGCCTACTGGTCCTTCAGTGCCCTCAAAGACTCCTACCCAGGTCACTCTTTAGTATCTGGGTGCATAAGAGATCAAAGAATGAAAGTTCAAGGTTTAAATCTTAACTGTTCTTCATTAAGTCATGCCACTCAAATCACTGAGTATGCTGATGGGGCACTAAATTAATAGTTGGCTTATAAAATCATAACATACGGTAAAAATTAAAAGGATAACTGGCAAGTCTCACTTATACAGGAAAAGAAAGACCAACCCAGGCATTTTTCTGGACAAGTTTCCCTGAGGAACTTTTCAGCTTTTAAATACCCTGTTTTTGAACAACTTTTTCTTTGATTTTTTTCTACTTTTCTTTTTAAAATTTTGTCTTTTTTTTCACTTTTTTTCATTGTCCTTTATCTCAAATGAGAATTCCTTCAATCATTTGCTCAGTATTTATTGGAAAATTAGTGGACTTCAAGCACTAGGTTCAATATTTGGATTAGACATAAGAAAAGTCCTCTCCTGTAGTGGTTTTCTGTTGCTGATTAACAAAGTATCACAAAATTAACAGCTTAACATCAATTAAATTGGTGCTCACTTACTGCACCCAGTTCTGTGTTGTAGCTGGCATGGTATGGCATGGCAAGAATCTCTGCTTAGAGTCTCATATAGCCAAAATTGAAGTTTCAGCCAGGTTGAGAATATAGGTGTAGAATGCGAAGACAAATCCACTTCCAAGATCATTTAAATTGTTAAGAGAATTCAGTTCCTTGCAGTTATGGACCAAGGTCACTATATCTTTGTTCTCTGTTGTCCAGGGCCACCATCAGCAGCTTGGGGTCACTCAGCTTATTTTCCACCTCCAGTGATGGTCCCCTCCAGCAGTGTGTGACATCCTGCTCAAGCTCGGAATCACTCTCTTTGGCCACAGCCAGAGTACTCTGCTCACAAGTGTGTGTGTGGTTACATTGGGCCCTACAGCTGGCTGATCCAGGCTAATCCCTCTGTATGACAACACATAATGTCAGACTGCTATTTCATCACAGTCTCAAATCCCAGACACATTTGTGAGAGGCCTTTTTAGGAACATAGCCTATGACATCTGACATCACGGTGCTCCCAGTCTAGTAGATAAGAACAAACAAAAACATCATGATAACTGTGGAAAAGACAATGCAGTATTAAAAAATGTGATGCATACCCACAAGGACCTATTATTCAACCCTGAGAAAGAAGAAAACCTAGTCCATACCACAACATGGATGATTTTGATCACATTATCTAAGTGAAATAAGCCTATGAATCCATTTTAATGAGGTACCTGGCATTGGAAAATTGACAGCAACAGCAACTGGAATAGAACTTGCCAAGTATAGGGAGAGGGGAATGAGAAGTTAGTGTTTAAGGGGTGCCAAAGTTCGGTTTGGATTGGGGAAAGATTCAGGAAATGAATAATAGTGATGGTTGTGCAGTACTGCAAATGTACACAATAACACTAAATTATATACTTTACAACAGTTTGAATGAATAGACATTTCTCAAAAGAAGTACAGATGGCCAATGAGGACATGGAGAAGTGCTCAGCATCCTTCGCCATTAGAGAAATGCAAATTAAAACAACACTGAGATTCTACCTCACTCCAGAAAGAATGCCCATCATCACAAACTCAGAAGACAAAAAATGCTGAAGAGCTGTGGGCGAAAAAAGAGCTTTCTGTTGGTTGGAATGTAAACTAGTAAATCACTAAAGCTAAAATGTTGAAAAAAGAGAGATGGGTATAGGAAAGGACAGCTGCTGGGGAGTCCTGTAGTTAGGTTCTACTCCTACTTGCCCAGTATATGACATAGTCCTGAGAAAAAACACAGTACGAGACAGAACTAAGAGACAGAGAATGGGAATCCAAGATGACCAATGTCCATGCAACTAACAAAGGCACTGGCTGTCCCAGGTACTGACTTTTATTGGCAACTAATTAGGGTAAAGGCAAGCTACATGCAGTTCCTATTGAAATTAATGTAAACAAGGCTCATGAAGGACCAGACAAAACATTCTCAAATGAGGAACGGAGTGGACAAAGAAATGGTTCTCATTAGAACACTGTCCTTCTAGTTAGAAGGTTTGAGTTGGGGGAATGGAATTTGGGTGCGAGTTACTCTGACTCCACAGGTGGGCCTCAGACTCCCTTCTCAAAATAAGCCCATTGTGAGGTTAACTCTTTACAGCTTGCTTGGGGCACTATCAGTATTATAGCCCTTTGCAGACAGAAAAACTTACCTTCTGAAAGAGCCAAGTGTCACACTGAGCAGGAGATAAGATCAGATGCGTGAAAATGAGGGAAGGGTGTAAATTGTGTGGTAGAGGGACACTGTCAGCTTTACTTGTGTTTTTGGTCCTGAGAGTAACTTGTTGTTTTGCTCTAACATGCCCTTTCTCACTCTGGCTGTGTGGGGAGTAAGCCTTGTTTAGCAATCATTGGTAGTTCCAGGGCCTTAAGTGTTGGTGGTAACGGTGTGAACTAAGTAGTTGCTACTTCTTAAATGTCACATTTAACAAGTTCATCTTGCTTCTAGGAAACAACAGAAAGAAGAAAACACAAAGAGTCATCACTACTCTATGTTGGGTATTGTGCTCACATGACATAGATTCCTCCAAATGATTCTGCAAAACTGTAAGCTCAATAAAAGGAGAAGTCTCATCTGCTAATATCTTTTCAAATAAATGAGAGACACAGAGCTGAGATTATGGGAGGTGAAAGCAAAGATCTTTCAAGTGTGACCTACTGATATCTATGATTGAAAAGAGGGACATGGAACTCAATGTAGACTAGAATACCTCTTTAAACTTTAACTCTTGCCTTATTTCTTTTTTTAACCCCCAGAGCGTTCACACTAAGCTATATTTTCAGCCCTTTTTAAATTTTGAAACAGGGTTTCAGTAAGCCTCTAAATTGCTCAAGCTGGACTTGAATTTGCAATCCTCCTGCCTCAATCTTCTGGAGTGTGGGCATCATAGTACTATACACTTGCCATGCTGACATACCCCCTTTTCAGTTGCCTTGAATTATAAGGGACACAGATTCTATCAGCCAAAACTGTTTACATGGTCACACCAAACAAGAGTAGAGGCAGGGGGCTTTGAGTGGTGTTATGGCTTGTGTGTAGATGTCCCTCCAAAGCTTCATGCAGTTCGAGGTGGGGCTTTCCAGAGGTGGCTGGACCTAGGATGTATGACGCTGGGATTAAGAATGTGTGAACACTGGGCCGGGGATTTAGTTCAGTGGTTCCGGCGCTTGTCTTGTAAGCGCAAGTACCCGGGTTCAATTCCCGGTAACCACATACAATCCTGGGCGTGGAGACTCACACCCATCAGCAACCAGTACCATATCCACGGTGCCGGGCGTGGTGGCTCACGCCTGTAATCGCAGCACTCAGGAGGCAGAGGCTGGAGGATTGCTGTGATGTGAGTTGGAGGCTGAGCTCAGGGCCAGCCTGAACTACAAAGCGAGACCCTGTCTCAAAAAAAAAAAAAAAAAAAAAGAATGTGTGATCACTAAAGCAGTCCGCTGATTGGTTTGCCATAGTTCTGGGTGTGGATAATGGGAAGACCCGCCCCCAGTGTGAGTGACACCAACCAAAAGGCAGGGGTCCTACATGATTCTATAGGAACAGAAAGAAGGCAGGCCTGCTGCTCCCTTGTCACTACTTTGCTGCTCTGCTACCCTCCTACCTTCTGCCCATTATGAACTGTTTCTTCTCTGATGCCTCTCTGTCATGCCAACCGTGGAGCCAGCCAATTTATGGACTGAAACCCTACAAACTTTGAGATAATGTGAACCTTTCCTCCTTTAACTTTGAGTGTTGGGATTTTGTCTCAGCAATGAGAAAGTAACCAAGACAGGGGAAGAAATAGGAGAACAATAAGTAAAAACAAATCAGGGTGGAGATGATTTGACTGAGGAAAAAAGGGAGAGGAGAAAACCTCTTACAAATTTCTGTTTACAATATCCTCTCTTATGCCATGTAACCTCCTGTTATTGAGAAGACTTCAGTACACGTTCCTTGCAATTTATGAATGGTATAGTTCACTGTGATTTTTCAAGGTTAAAAAAAGAAACATTCAATTGGAAAATAAAAACAATGGCAAGTTTTTCTCTCAAGGCCTTCAGTAAACATGTTCATCTCAGAGAGAACAGTATAATTCACCTTACACACCACAACCAAGTTAATCTTTCTAATGCATCCTTTCAACCATGTCACTTACCAGCTTTCAAATATAAAAGCTGTGGTTAAGCTGTGTCTTGTGCCCTCCAAAGTGCACTGTGGGAGCCCATCTCTACATGCTCGCTCAAGCTGCTTTCTCTAAAAAAACCATCTCGGATTCTCAAACTTGGGCTACTTTTTTTAATTCATAAAATCC
This sequence comes from Petromus typicus, assembly GCA_004026965.1. Classification (NCBI taxonomy): domain Eukaryota; kingdom Metazoa; phylum Chordata; class Mammalia; order Rodentia; family Petromuridae; genus Petromus; species Petromus typicus. Next base: position 19,132 of record PVIR01002734.1, read on the forward strand.
CCACCTCTCCCACAAGCTTCTTCTATAAACTTTCCTAGAAGCAAGCTTTATCTTGATGATTAGAGAAGCTCAATTATATTACCACATGTTCTTTTATATTGCAGTTTGAGCACATAGACTTTTTAGTTTTTGCTTAAACTTTCTCCAAACTATTGAGATCAGACCTTGAATCTGATTCATCTGTGTACCCCAGAAACTGCCTTGCACAATAGTTAACACTACTGTAGAAATTTCCTACACATCAGCTAGGTGCATTTCATACAAACAAATGAATTAGGAAACACAAAGAATAGTTATGGTACCTATAATTTGAATGTAAGTATCAAAATGATCATGCTTTACTATTCTTAGCAAAAGCAAACTTACTTGATTGTAAAGAAATCAATCAGCAGATCCGAATAATGTTGAGTTTCTGCCAAGCTCTGCATTCAGCAGTGCAAGAGAAATATGTGTCAGAGGAAGTGAGCGCTCTGTTTACATGCAACTTACGCAGGATTTTGTACAACACTTTGCCATTTGTCAGTGCTAACATGCTCTTCAGCACAAAACCACATCAGATGAATTATGGTTTCCATCTTGATCTCAGAGCAACAGTAACCCATGGCCACATCTAGTTAGTGTTTATAGTTATTAACCACTATTACAAGAGATTCAGGCTTCATGTGGAAACACTTCAGCAGCTCTTTGGCAAGAGACTAAAATATCTGGGTTACTCAGTGTCAAATCCATTTTGTATACTTCCAGGGGACCGCTTGAAGCAAAGTGAAGTTATTGGGGCCTGTAAGCTGCAATAAATTGACTCCTAGAAAAACTCCTTCAATGTCAGGCAACTGGGTATGTGTGTTGTGAAATTAAAAATATATGGGTGTATATACCGTTGTAAATCATGATGTTTTCTTTCCTAGATTGAGGTCTGCTCACAGGCCTGCTCTTTTCTCCATGAAATGTTAAGCTTTGTTTGTTTTCCTCCCCTTGGAAACAGTACCTTATGAGGCTACATAATTCCAAGAGATATCAGAAAGTAATCTTCTCTGTTCCATCTTGAGCTTCATGAGTTAATCCCTAGGGGAAAGAGGAGAATTTTAAGATTTATCAGCTGCCTTTTTAAAACACTGCACAAGTGAATTACTGCAATCTGCATGGGGTGCTCAAAATAACCACCGTGAACCCTAACCATCATTCAATCACTGAAGAAGAGGACAAGAAAATATGACCAGTATGAAGTGGCAGTCCTTTTCTTGAAGCCAAAAAAGAAAAGATTCATATAATCATTAAATTCTGCCACAAGTCACTATATTGGAGAGAAGTGAAAAATTTCATCAGAGTAGGCCGTTAAAAGGAGATATTTCACCTGCATTATTTATATCAGTAGATTGATAAATTTTAATAGAAGTAGATGGTGAAGTTTGTTCCTTTGCTTTGCTCTTTGTAGTCCTGGTGACTGAACTCAGACCCTTGTATATGCTAAGGAAATGCTTTACCACTGAAATAGATTCTGGGCCTTTTTATTTTTAAATTTGACCCAAAGTCTCTCCAAATTACCTTTGCTGGCCTCCAACTCCTAATCTCACTGTTTTAGCCTCCTGAATGGCTGGGATGAGATTTCTTAAAGCCACAAGGTCTCTTTAAACAAGAAAGAGAAAATTTTAGGTCATCATTCTTAGATAGCTTTTTGATTTTTTTGTTTTTCAGCACTGAGCATAGAATTTAGGGCCTTTGCAGTGAGCTAATCTCCAGCCCTTCTATATTTTTTATTTTCAGAGAGTCTAACTAAACTGCCAAATTTTCCCCAGGATGGGCTCAAATTTGTAATTTCTTTGCCCCAGGCTCTTAGAGTGGTAGAATTACATGTGTGGGTCAACACTAGTCAGCTGCTTTTTTTTGTCACTACCCCCACACTTTATATCTATGTAAATTAAGTGAAAACATTAAATGATGTTTGGTAGAACAATACTGGTTGTAGAATGAGTGACAGTTGCTCCCATCTGCCTGGCAGAAACAGCCTAACAATTCCTGTGATTAAAAATGAGAAAATCTAACCTGCTTCAATTCAGGAAGGAAAAAGAAAGAAAATCACTACTAAAACAGTAAAATATATTCATGGTGAATTGTCTGATGACATCTTCATCAATACTCAGTGAAAGAAATGTGAAAAATTACAGATGTCTCCCCCCAATTTTTCCTGAGAAGACAGAAAATAATATATTCTAACTGAAATAATAAGTTCTGTAGTAATGGAAGTTGCTATAATTTGAAGCTCCAAAACTCATGTTTAAATTGTATTTTTTTTGTTTTATTTTGAGATAGGTTCTCGCTACATAGCCCAGGCCGACCTAGAAGTCCCACTCCCGCTTCAGCCTCCTCAAGTGCTGAGATTACACCATCCGGGTTTAGCTCCTATTCAAATTCTATTGCTCCTGTGTCCGTGTGGGAAAGTGGGGTCCTTCAGAGGTGATGAGGTCATGAAGAGGGATGTACGCCTTGCTGCAGGGACCAGGTTAATTCCCTGAGTAGTAAATGAGTTCTCCCAGAACTGGATTAGTTACTGTGAGAGTGAGTTGTTATCCAGGGAGGTGCTCCCATGTTTTGTCTTTTTCCTCACCTGCTTGCCCTTCCGCTTTCTGCAGTAACTTCACCAGCATGAGTCCCTCACCAGGAGCCTAACAGGGGCCAAGGCCTTGGTGTCAGCTTTGCGGTCTCCAGAATCATGAGCTAAGATGAACATCTTTCCTCAAGATGTGCTCAGTCTCAGGTATTTTGTTTTATCAACAGAAAAAAGACTAGGGCAGAAGCCTTTAGAGATTTTGAAAACAAACCTTATTGAGTACTGAGTATATACAGGTACTATCCAATATGCGTTCCATAAATTCTCACTCATACACAACACTAACTGGTGGTAAAAATTGCTGAATGCTGTTCTCATTTTACAGAAGAGTAAATGGTTACTTAGTGAAGATCAAGAGATGTGTTTAGAGTATCACAGCTAGTAAGTTTTGGTCTGGCTTCAAACTGACATCTGGGTCCTAAAATCTATGCTCTCTTCATCCTATTACAGTCATGCACTGTTCCTAGATTTGTGTGTGCCTGTGTGTGTGTGTGTGTGTGTGTACACATGAACGTATATTTGGTGTTTTTGAGATAAAGTCTAACTATGTAATTTATTCAGCCTTGTACTCACTATATAGCCCAGGCCAGCCTTGAATTTAATGGTGATTTTCTGCATTAGGCCTCCTTGGTAATCTGTAGTCTCTTTGAGATTACAGGTGTGGAGATTACAGGTGTGTGCCACCACACCTGGCTTGTCCCTGCATCATAGAAACAATCTGGGGTTTATTTTAGCTACATTTCAGAAAGCTATCTGGCCTATGGAGACAGTTTCAAACTCCATCTCCAGCTTTGTATGGCTTCCAGATTTAAGAACCACCTTGATGTGAGCAAAGTGAAAAGATATATTTGGGTAAGTGATTTACATGCAAATTAAATTGATGTCCCCAAATGGAATGCCTGCCTGGAGATACAAACTTCTCCTTTTCAGGCAGCCCTAGGTTTCTCTGGGGTAGCCTTTGTGAGTTCTCAGTATTTCACAGGTTCTGTCATTGCTGGTGTCTATCTACATGGCGACATAAACTAGGCACTCAGATAACAAGAGTGCAATCTCATTTTTCTGACCTATAGAAATGTATTTTTCCTGACCTTTTCTTGCATCTTCCCACACCTCTCAAACTCGTCCACTGGTGACCTTACCAGCCCTGAACTTGAATAATCTGGACTCACTCCATCATCCAAACCAAAATAGCTGTCTTTGAAAATATACTGGCACTACATTGGTAGGCTTTCAGTCTGCCTGGATTCCTTTTTGTTGTTGTTGCTTTTAAAACAAGGTCTCACCTTGTAGTTCAGGCTGGCCCTGAGCTCAGCCTTAGGGCTCACAGCAATCCTCTTGCCTCTGCCTCCTGAGTGCTGCAATTAAAAGCGTAAACCACCACGCATGGTAATGCGGTATGTGGCTCTGATTGCTGGTGAGTGTGAGTCTCCACACCCAGCATTGTTGTATGTGGTTACCAGGAATCGAACCTGGGTCCTTTCACTTGCAAGGCAGGCATTGGAACCACTGAGCTAAATCCCTGGCCCTGGATTATTATTTTTTTTTTTAAAGACTGTCCTTTTCTTTTCCTAGCTGATGTGACCTGTGTTGACATATGAACATATGTTTGGCCACATCATAAGCCCCCTTAACCATCACTCATACCACAGTGCTTTCAGATGACCATGATCTCAACAACTGTATAGCTCGGTCATCCATCTTGATTTTCTCTTATATAGATGTCTGTCAAACTTTCTTTATCTGCCTGGCCATATGCACTCCTCCTGCCTGTGCCAAACTGAAGTCTCCTCTTCACTGGTGTAATTTGAATAGAGAAATATTTGTCTCATTAATAACAACACCAAGAATTTCGCATGTAGCTCAATTAAAAATCCGTAAACTATTCTTTTCAAGCCCATGAACCTTGGGCTTGCCCAGATCCTGTGCTGGAAGAATCCCTAATGTTGAATCTGACTGCTGGCTGCTGCTCTGGCTTCCTGCTGGGCAGGGTTCTATGCTTCCTGACAGGTGAGACAACTGGCTTGTTCCAGTCAAAGGCCTAAGTGAGGATAAACATCTTAATGCTCTTCATCTACCTTTTTTTTTTTTTGTCAATCTTTCCTTCTCTTTTTTCTTATTGTTATATGCAATCTTCGTAATCCACAAAACATCCAACACTTACTCTTCTGCTGCCTCTGTGTCTCTTTTGCTGCATAAGTTTCATGTAATAACTACACTGAAGACTTTAGGGAAATAATCTTGCCATAAAATCTTCATGTCCCCAACTTATCCAACAAAACAAGCAATAGATACTCAAAACCATCCTTTAATTTTGTTTTAATTTGCTCTAAACTATTAATAGTATCATTAGGTATGACTGTAATTTCAAGAGTAGATTCTATGCATTCAGAGTCCTTTCTTCATACAATTCAATATTTCTCAAAGAAGAATAAAATTTCTCTGAGAATTTTGGCTGAGTGAAAATGACATTAACCTTCATTCCTATGCCAGTATTGGCATCAGATAATATAAACTTGGGGGACTTTTGATTGTTTGAGTTCTAGTTACCTGTGGTCTCCCATTAAAAACATGTATTCCCATAGAGATCATGCAGAGTAGAGGCAACATTTACTCAAATCTCCTAAATGGATTCACAAGCAATAATCACCCTGATTTAAAAATAACACAGCTAGAGTTTAGAAGACAATGACATATCTAACTGAAACTATATGAAGACCAAAGAAGATATAAACTGTACATTTTATGTGCCTACAAATGAATATAGTGAAAATTAAGTAAAATAATGACAACTGACTTTAAAGGACTTTATTTTTATTGTCATCTTAGTAATCTACCCTATTTACTAAATGGTTTGGCATTCAACTATGTAACTTTAAAAGCACTAATTAACATAGAGCCAGGGATTTAGCTCACTGGTTCCAGCGCCTGTCTTGAAAGCGCAAGGGCCTGGGTTCGATTTCCTGGAAACCACATACAATACTGGGAGTGGAGACTCACGCCCAGCAGCAACCAGTACCACATACCTCAGTGCCAGGCGTGGTGGCTCACACCTATAATCCCAGCACTTGGGAGGCAGAGGTAGGAGGGTTGCTGTGATGTGAGTTTGAGGCTGAGCTCAGGGCCAGCCTGAACCACAAAGCAAGACCCTGTCTTCAAAAAAAACTAAAAAAAAAAAAAAGAACTCCAGGGCATGGAAATCAAATAACTTGTCTGAGGTCACATGACTGGTAAATCAAAAGTCTGGTGCCAACCCCAAGCCTCTCACCTTCAGTACTATATTTTCCAGCAGAGACAACATAGGCACAGAGATAACACAGACCGCAAAGCCCAGTAAGAAGAATCGGCCTTACGTTTTCTGATCACCTTGTCAGATCCCTCCCATGTATGATTTCATTTATTTCTCATATAAACTACTACTTCACATCCAATTCCATGTAATTTTTTAAAAGTTAAAAGTTTTGGAAAGGATAGAAGATATTGGAACACTCATATATTGTTCATAACCATATTAAATGCTGCCAGTTATAGAAATCAATCTGGCTGTTCCTCAATAAACCAAACATGAAATTGCTATATGATACCAGCCATTCCAACCTTGGATATTTACTGAAAAGAACGACAAATAGATATTCAAATTAAACTGTTATAAAATACTAATAGCAGCATGCTTCCCAATAATGAAATGGTAGACACAATCCAAATTTCCATCAACTGAAGAATGGATACACAAAATTTGATGTATTCATGCAGTTGAATATTATTGTTTCTAAAAAGGAATGAGATGTTAATACATGCTACACTGTGAGTGAATTTTAAAAATATTTTTCTAAGTAAAAGAAACCTGCCAGTGAAGATCATTTATTGTATATGGCAGCCATGTGTCTCAGTATGGATCTTGAAGATACACTAGAGTCCCAGGTATTGAAGGTTTGATCCCCAGCCTATAGGTTGTTGGGAGACAGTGGAACTTTCAGGAGGTAGAACCTAGTGGGAAGAAGGCAGATCTTTGGGGGTCCTTGAAAGAGCTATTGGGACTCTGATCCCTGCTTCTCTACTTTCCAGATGGTATGAGGTGAGCCACTTTCTCCATCAGACATTCCCACCATGATAAGCTGCCTTGCCATAAGCCCAAAAGCATTGAGGCCAACAAATTAAGGCCTGAAACATCAAAAACTGATGAGCCAAAATAAAATTTCCTTTTTTGAAGTTGACTGTCTCAAGTATTTTGTTATAGTAACAGAAATCTGACTCATACATCATAATATAAAATAGAGCTGTCAAATTTATAAAGCCAAGAAAGGAGCTCACTCAGGGTGGGGAAATACCCATGGACTGGGGGTAGGGGAGATGAAAAACAACTTCTTAATAAGTAGAGGGTTTCCTTAATAAGAACAACAATATAACTTCTCTGGAACTAGATGGTGATGATGAGTATACAGCACTGGGAACACAAATAGTCACTAACAGCAGACTTTATGTTATATGTATTTTACCATAGTTTTTAAGAGCTAAAAATAGGCATAGAGAGAGAGAGAGAGAGGGAGAGAAAGAGGGAGAGAGAGAGAAATTTGAGTGATTTTTTTTCAAAGTTAAATAAACATCACAGTGAGAAAAGTTGGATTCAAATTGAAGTAAGAAAGACATTTCAGGAACTCCAAGTTGTTTGATATGCCTGCACTAAAATGTGGCAGGGGAAATGGATGCCAAAAGTTGAGGAGAAACCACAGTATCCATTATGAATATATTTTATGAAGTGGAGAGAGACCATCCCGAGAGGCACCTATACAGGAATCAAGAGCATGAAGAAAGAGAGAGAGCCTCTGACCCTGAACTGTGGTCAAGACTTTCCTCACTATATCTCCTCCATAGGTGAACTGTGTCCTGTAGGTTTCACATAGAGTAGCAGCCAAAACAGAATAAAGACTAAAGTTCACCAGTTCCGACTTCGCCCTGAACCAGTAAAAAAAAATAGGAATATTTGTTTGAGGTGTATCTCCAATACCTCATCTATAAAATATGGGTAATAATAATAGTTCCCAGTTCATAAATTTTTCATAAGGATCAAATGTATGCCAAATCCATGAAACAGAGCCTTCCATAACATTAGTATCATATAAATGTTTGCTGTTAATGTTTTTTATTGTTATCTTAATGGTCTCCATACTTTACATATCCCTTAGAATTTTTCATTTTCATCATATGTGATAAAACAGGGCCTGACTTTTTGGGATGTTTGCTCAAATACAGGACATTTTGTTAGCAGGGAAAAAAAATCATCAAAATCTGACCTAATGGGAAATAGCATTATCTAATATTTCACCTACATTTTACAACTGCAAAATAAATTTTTTTCCAGGTTGCTTTGATAATAGAGAAGAAAATGTTCTTCTCAGAGTAGTGTATACTTACTAATATATAATTTAGTAGCACTAATTAGGAGAGTCCTATACATTTGTAATACAATAGAATCAAAGAATGAATTATATCAAATAGTTTGAGTAGAATATAGTTTTATACACTTTTGAGGGGAAAAGTTTTTATTGTTACATATTGATAAGTGTTGTGATTTTTCACACAGTTTCGTAATAAAGAGGACAAAGGAAAAGGAAAAATAGATATTTTAGATTCAACTGTCCATTATGCTTTAGAACTTTCTCAACTAAGATTCACTAATCAGATCTCACACATCCTCATTATGTAAAATGTGTATCAGTAAGATGTGAAAATGAGCCCTCTTTCACTGTAACTAGGCCCAAAGAAAGAAGAATTTTAAATCTTGGTGTTTCAGGCTGTTTATTAGTGTCGACTGTGTGATAAACAGCTCATTAATCCTATTTATCAGGCTGTGAATTAAGCCCAAAGTGCCATAGCTGACTAATAATTTAAAGGGGCCTTTAAAAAGGGGTGTTTTATGCTTCTTTAATTCAAACAAAGGGTTAGACATTTTCTGTAGAAGATCAGATGTTATATATCTTATATGTTGAGGCCTGTAAAGTCTCTATCACAACTATGTACTCAATTCCTCTTTTGTGCTGAGAAAGTAGCCAGGAACACCATGTAAAGGCAAATTTAATTATACATGTCACAATGTAGATGGAGCTTAAAATACCATGCTAAGTTAAATAAGTTGGACACAAAAGGACAAATGTCTGATTCCATTTATATGAGGTTTCAAGAATTGGAAAATTCTTGTAGATAGAAAGTAGAATGGTATTTGGCAGAGATAAAGGTAGTGAGTGGGGAATTACTGTTTAATGGGTACGGTGTTTCAGTTTCGGAAGATGAGAAAGCTCTGCAAATAATGCTGGGTGCAAAGCACTGGGAATGGCTGTTATATTAATGTCACTGCACTGTATGCTTGAAAATGGTCTAAATGGCAAATTTTACTTGATGTATACTTATCTAAGGTTTTTTTAAAAAATTATTTGTAAAAACAGGCACTTTGGCTCACTGCAGTGGCATGTGCCTGTAATCCCAACTGTTGTATTTGAGAAGTGAAGGCACTAAGCAATTTAGCAATTTAGTGAGACCCTATCTCAAAGTTTTAAAACAAGGTGAGGGCCAGGGATTTAGTTCAGTGGTTTTGGCACCCACCTTACAAGTGCAAGGTCCTGGGTTCAGTCCCTGGTAACCACATACAACAGTGCTGGGCATGGAGACTCACACCCAGCAGCAATCAGTACCACATATTACAGTGCCAGGTGTGGTGGCTCTCATCTGTAATCCCAGCACTCAGGAGGCAGAGGCAGGAGGATTGCTGTGAGTTCAAGGCTGAGCTCAGGGCCAGCCTGAACCACAAAAGCAGACCCTATCTCAAAAAAACAAAACAAGGTGGAAACTAGAAGTATACTTCAGTGTGAAGGTGATGAGTTTAATCCCCATACTATATACAAATAAAAATACAGACATCAGACAACTTCACACAATTTTATTTGATACCAAAATAACTGCTTAAATTTTTAATGCCATTTTTATTTTTTCTTTGTATCCTTGCTTCTTTTACCAAGAAAACACTAATTGACTGAAAGCAACCTTGTTGAGCTTTGCAAGGATACTGTTTTCAAATAAAAAGAGGACTATATTTGCACTGATAGCCATGCTTTATTTAAATATTATTAATCCATCTATATTAAAATTTGTATTTAAATATTTCCTGAGACAATATGCAGAAGCAGCACTTCAATCATCTACTTTAGCTGGAAATCCTATTGCAGCCTCTATGTTGAGCAGATCCTCACTTGTACGGAGGAAGACAGAGAGCAATGATGTCTAAAAATTTATAGTCACCAAAATGATTAGGTTGCAACATTCATTTCTAAACACGTGAAGTATTTACAATATCGCTTGAAAAATCACTGTAGTTTGCAAGATGTTACCAGTTGAACTTTGAAAGTGGAAGCAAGTGAATTTTGCTATCCCGATTCTTTCATTTTGAAGTTTAATACAGTGCCATTGGTTCTCCAATATCGATGGTGCCAATTTTGCACTGATATCTTAAATCTTGGGGTTCTCTTTTCCAGTTAAGAGAAGTATCATGATAAAATAGGAAAGGTAACTTTGAGCACAGAGACCCATGTAATTCCATGGCATCCCCAGCACAATCCACAATGTTCTGACACTGGGTATCAGGGCAACGATAAGTAAGACATTGTCCCTGTCAGGGAAGTGCGGCGGTGAGCACAGCCTCTGGGAAAGCACAGTAGCATTTCCAAACAGAGGTAGGGGATGTAAGTACTTGGAAAGCAGGATGTTTATGTGGAGAATAAGCTGACTTCTGATCATTTGCAGGATTCTCTCATGAGGCTCATTTTTTCTTTGAAAGATATCTTGTCTCATGCACAAGTGACATGTTTCTCTTCTGAGAATCATTCATGGAAAGAGCTATTTCTGACCACAATGGGATACAGGTCATTGTCATAATGACATAATTTATTTTCTGAAACTGATGTATAATTGTCCAATTTGACAAAATTTGACTACCGCATTAATTGGACCCACTCAAATATGGCCTCCAATTTTCCTATTGCAAATTAAAAGCCCACCCTGTGTGCATTCTCCTTTATTACTATGCCTTTAAGGTCCTAAATGGCCACCGAAAATTTCACAAAGTATCTATTTTGTCCTTATAAATTATTTGTCTCTCACTGACATGAAAGCAAATAGAGCAAATACTTTCACATAAATTATTTTGTTGTTACCCAGCTTAAGCATTTTTCCCTTTGGTTTGTTTCTTGATCTTCAATTTCCTACCAGGATTTGGCCTGGACACTCTTGGTACATCTATCAGAGTGTACTTCCACCTAGTTTTATGTGCAAGTGAGAGAACAAAGGCTTTTTCAGAACAGACTCAGTGGCATAGATCTATAATCCCAGGTACTTGGAAAGCTGAAGTGGGAGGATCACAAGTTCCATGTCAGCGCAGGCAAGTTGGCTAGACCTTGTCTCAAAATAAATTTAAAATAGCTGGAGTTGCATTGCAGAGGTAGAGCACTTGCCTAATGTAAGGCTTCAGGATCAATCTTCAGTAATTTATATATATACAGTAATATATATGTGTGTGTGTGTGCATGTGTGCATATATACATGCATATATACATGCACATATATACACACATATATGTACATATATAGTGGTTATCTTTTGATAAATTATTAATAATTTTTTCTTATACTTTATTTTATACATTTTCTACATTAAATATTATACTATTGTTAAATATTTTTACTTTTTAATTTATTATTATGTGTTTGTAGCACATGCATTTTACAATAATCTAGAGGAGCTGGTACACGTACATAACACAGCTTGTTTCTTTTTGAATCCCCTTCCCTTTCTCCTCCTCTATCTTTTTTTTAATTCAAGTCTTTATTGGTACATTATGAATACACATCATCATCGCATTCGACCTTGAGAGATTGTACCAGAATATGACACAACTTGATTCTCACTTTCCCCCTTCCCCTACCCATCTTTCAACCCCCACCCCCATGTACATAAGCTTTGTTTCCTTTTTTAAAAATTAATATCACATTCTTTTTCCCTTCATTATTTATGCCTACACACTTTCCTTTTAAATAGTTTCTATTTCACAATATCAACTATATATACTAGAACTCATTTACATCTTAATTTTCTCATATCAGAGAAAAGATATGATATTTACACATCTGTACCTATTTATTTCACTTATGAGGATATCCTCAAGGTACATCTATTTGAGTATGAATGACTCAATCTTATCATTTTTAATGGCAGAATAACACTCCATTCTGTAAAAGAACCACATCTTCTTCATCCAGTCTCCTGTTGATGAACATTTTGGTTGTTTCCAAGATTCAGCAATCACAAACTGAGCTGCTATAAACATGGGTGCACATATGTTGCTTTTTATAGAATCTTTTAATTCTTTGTTGTATATACCTAGCAGAGCAATGGCCAGATCAAATGGGACCTCCAATCCTAGCTTTTTGAGAAATCTCCACACTGATTTCCACAGAGGTTGTATGAGTCTACACTCCCACCACCAGTGGAGAAGGATTTCTTTTTCTTCTCGGCCTCGCCAACATTTCTTGCTGGCTAATTCTGAGATAGTAGCCATTCTTTGTGGAGTGAGATGAGATCTCAATGTTGTCTCCTCCATCTAACTCCCTTTCCTTCTTGCCAATAGTATTAATCTTGGTTTATGTTTGTGGCACATAATGGCCACATTCACTGAGGTTATTAGGATCCTGCATGTGGCATGTCTTCACTCTATCTCGTCCCCACCCCTCCTCCTTACCCCTTTCCATCTGTAAGAGGCCCATCTCTTTGTCTTCTTCTATCCTTCCTTTGTTTTTCTCTTAGTTTCTCCTTTGTCTTACTCAAATAAGTGATACCATATGGTATTGTTATTAAATAGGTAAAATACAAGAAATGTTTCTACTTAAATTCAAATGGTAAAAATAAACTGAGTTTTCTGGAATGACATAAATGTGTCATGTTCTCATATTCAATTGAGAAATACCTTTGGGCCTAATATGTTAGTGAAATTTTTAGTATCCAAAGGAGGGTTTTTATGCATAATGAACCAATGAACCACTTTAAGCTGCCTAAAATATACAACTTGTTATTGTAGTTAATTAAAAGGCTAAATTTTTCCTAAACTCTGAGCTTATGCTATAATTTTTGCTAGGGGATTTATGAATTAAATAATATGTATAAGAATAAGCACACTCACTTGTACATAATTTTTTATTATTTTTAGCTAGTAAACTAGTGTTCTCAATGTATGTGATGAGCCAAAAGCCATTCATTTACATCACTAAATTTCCTAAAAATTTTGACTTAAACATACAAATTTAATATTATTTTTACTTTCTCAAACACATCACTGAAAACTATAGCAATTTTTGCTAAATGTTTACCAGCTTTTAAAATGTAAAAATCTGAATTTGTAACATTAATAAGCATTCAAACAGCTTCTAAACACAATTAATTACATTCCCTAATGCATATCAACTTAAAATCACAAATATCCATCAGGAATTCTTAATTAAAAGCACAAAACAAAGAATTAAAGTCTCTAACACATCAAACATTTTCTAGTATGTCATCTCTTGATCATTTCAAATATGTCTATAAGAAACATAAAGTACTGTGCACTAACATGTGATCCTCAGAAATTGACTACCACACTGTTAATTTCCTCTTTGTATTTCCACATCTCTATATTATTTCTATAAATTGATGTGATTGCAAAATCATTTATCCTACTAAAGAGTGAAAATAAATCCCTCCAGAGGTACCAGTTCTTCAAGTAAATGTTTGTAAATAAGATGCATTTCAGATCTGAGTAACTGACCTAAAATAGAGAAGTGTAATGTGGATTAGATTTATGATCCTTTTCCCTGCCCAGTGTCACTTCCCATACCAACTAGGGAGCTCCAAAGTGGACCTTTCCCTGCCGTGCAATTTTATACCTCTAAAACATACTCTTTGGGTATGTTTCAAATTATTTTCTGTTTTTATCGTCTGTTTTAGAGAGATGCAATTCTGCACAAACCACATGAATTCCAGCTAATTGCCTTCGATTACAATCCCCTTGAGGGTTATCACACCCTTTTCATATTTTATTCATTATGTGTCTCCATGATAATCATATCAGGGTGTTCAGTTACATACGAATTTTGTAGATAAATGTACAGTGTTTACAAATCGCTTTAGAGCTATACTATAGCACAGGAAAATATTGTTTGTTTATTTTTTAGTATTGGTATCAAACCCAGGACCCTGCACATGCTGGGCAAGCAGTGTACTACTTAGCTAAACCCTCAGTCCTTCCAGACTTACTTATTAAAACTATATTTAGGTCACTGTGAGGGTGGTTAGTTCATCTGACTACCAATCCCTAAGGTGAGCCAAAGCCCACTCAAATTAATCATCATAAACATACAGGTGTGGTGGGACTTGTCTGTAATGCCAGCAAACTGGGAAGTTGAGACAGGAGACTCCTAAGTTCCAGCCCAGCATGAGCAATTTAGTATGACCCTGTCTCAAATAAAAACTTTACAAAAGAGCTAGGGATGTAGCAGTGCAAAGGTCCTGAGTCCAATCCCTGGTACTGCATAGATAAATAAATAAATATTCTAAAAAAACAAAGTAAGTTGTTAGCCAGGCACAGTAAGTGCCTAGAATTCTGGCACATTAGAAGCAGAAGGATCATAAGTTCAAGTGTATGTGGCAATTTAGCAGATTAAGGAGATTCTGCATCAAAAATAAAATAATTTCAAAAGGCTGGAGATGTAGCTTGGTGTAAAGATCCTGAGTTCAAGCTTGAGTACCACAACAAATTAACTAATTAAAATTTTTGTAAATCTACTGAAGCATCTCATATTTATCAGTGTTGATCATATTTAGTTAACTTGATTTTTATCACTATCTTCAGAAAATATAAGCAGTCTGGGTTTAGATTCATAAAGGGAAAAAAAAACCCACCTACAATAGCATTATAATATTTAATTTACATTGCCTTTGGTGATGTTTATTTTTCCTTTTTCATATTTTAGATAAGATTAACGTGGATGTGAATTTGTTCATGAACATTTTTGAGTGTTCTGTTGGATTATTTCTTAGAAATTTCCCAGTAGTAATATTACTCATTTAGCAGATTGACTTCATTTTGGTTGTTGATAGTACTGTCTCTAATACTTTCCAAATAGCTTTTTTTGGTTACAATGATATCAATATTGCATTTATTTGCTTTGTGTAGGTATTTTTAAATATAGAAAATAATTGTAAATGAGAATGGTACTAAAATGTTGCTTTGGTTACCAAGGGCAATAGTTTTTTGTTACTTTGTGTCATTTACATTTGTTTACATGAACTATATATTTTCTTTGTGTACCACTGAAGCTTGATGTTTGAAAATTCAAATTTAATTCTATATATTTTATAGTTATGGAATTTATTTGCCTATTAACTTTCACTATATTTAATTATATATATTTAAATTTTTTTAGATTTCTATGGTGATGAATTTAATAATCTTTTGAATAAGGATTTTCTAGCTTTCTTTTAAGAAATAGAGTCTATTTTAAAAAATTTTGCTCTATAAGGGCAAGGACTGTATCTGTTTTATTCATCAGAATTTATAATATCTAACACACAGCCAGAACACAGAAGATAAATTTTATTTTCTCATAATACATAATTATAACATAATTATAATTAATAAAGGTTTTTATTTTTTCCTTTCAGATACATCAAATTAACTGTATAGCAGTTGTATGAAATCAGTACTTTTGAAGTAGAGCACATTTCATCTTTTCAACAAATGAAATACTCTTTGAATTATTTAATTCTTTTGCATTTGAAATATAGAATTTCTGTGTTCAAAATATCTTGATAATTATACTTTAGGGTTTCATTTTGAATGTAGAAAGATAAAAAGAATATAACTCATCCAAAAAACAAAATAGAAGCCAAAAATTTCTCAAAATCATTAAGTATTCTTGGGCCCTTCAGAAAGCTAAGATATACGGGTAATCAATGAACCTGATTCTCAGGAAAGACAGGGAACTCAAAGACCAAATGCAAACACTGACTTATCTGGGCAGAGCTCCAAAGGGATATATGGCTGCCGTGTCCTTGAGGATTTCCTATAACATTTCCAACAAACTACTAAACATTGAGTGTTGACTAGCAGGAGAGTACAAACGCAGGGCAGGTACAGACACAGGGAAACCATGAGCAAGGACTCCATATCTACTCGTGGGATCTTCTTCATGGGCCTTCAGTAATGCTCATGAGAAAGATTAAAGACACCAAGAGAAACCAGGGAAGGCCACTCTAGTGAAGCATGTACAAGAACAGGAGTTGTAGAAGAGTAGAGGACCCTGCTCCAACCCTGCTTCATGGTAGTACAAAGCCTGAGGCTAAAGTGGCCAGCAAACTTGGGCCTGATAAACACAAAACATGGAAATATGTAAAACAAGAGAAGAAAATCATACACCTGGCTATGTCACAGTCAAAGAGCTGAAAATCAAAGATAAAGGAAATATCGTAAGTACAGCCAGTAAAAGGACACATTCCATACATATGGAGGTAAAAAGATAAGAATTATTGCAGACTTACCAGAAGTTATAAAAGCCAAAGGACACTGGCAGGGAAGGTTTAAAGGACTAAATTACAAAAAAACAAACAAACAAAAAAAACAAGCAATAACATTCACATAATTATATATCCAGAAAACCTTTCAGGAATGAGGGTTAAAAAAAAAAAAAACTACATTGTTTCTTTTCACTTCAGTGTCAGTATAACCTCTAACCCAGATCTATATGCTCTCTTACCATATATCAAGTAATTCTCCAGATGACGCCAACTGAGTGTCAGTAATTCAGTTCACTTCTAACATCATCTACCTGGACATAATGTCAGATTTCATTGAGTAATGGCTCCCAAGTCTGCTCTCACTTCAGACACCAGTCAGAAGTTCCAGACTGTTTCTTGTGTTTGTTGACCAAATGGCAATAAATCAGGGTTCCCACAATCTGATGACTGGGCTGGATAATTTCTTAGAATGCTTTGCAGAACTCAGAAAAACACATTACCTACATTTATGGTTTATAAAGTATACAACTCAAGAACGGCCAAAAGGAAGAAAGGAACTGGCCAAAGTACATGGCGTACAGTGTTCCATGCCAACTCCTTCACTCTCCAAGCATGCTACATGTTTAGTACCTTGGAAATTCATCAAAGTCATCTATAATAACTTTATATTGCTTAATCTCCAACCCTTCCTCACCTCATTTTCCATCAAAGCAGTGGATAGACTGAAAATTCCAACCTTCTAGAGACTTCACCCTCAGTGACCTCATCAGTAAAAATTCAGGTTTTATAGGAAAAGCCTCATTATGAATAACAAAAGACATTGTCATCACTAGAAATTCCATGAGTTTTAGAAGATCAATGATAGTAAATAGAAACAAAGATCAAATATATTTCTCATATCACATGTCTTAGTTACTTTTCTCACTGATGAGACAAAGCATCCAACTTCCAAGGTTAAGGAAGGAAAAGTTTATTTTAGCTCACAGTTTATAGAGGTTTCAGTCCATAATCAGTTGACTCCAAGTCAGGGCAGCATGACAAAAGGACATCACAGAAACAGTCTGTAGTGTGGCAGGCAGAAGGCAGCACTCACAAGCAACAATAGCAAGTCCACCCTCCTTTCTGTCCCTTTATATTCCATTCAAACTACAATCTGATTGATAGGTATCACCCATACCTAAGGGGGTGCACCCATCATCTACACCCTGAACCCCAACGTCACACCCTTAATCCACATCACACTAATCCACATTACACTAAGTGGTCTAAACTCCCTCACTCCTCTTGAGTCCATGGGGTATTGGAGGATAACTAGATATAAGCTCTAACACTACAATAGGATAAAATAATTTAAGAACTTCATTACCTGCAGATCTGTATGACTTGACATGATTTAAAAAGTTCTTCAAGCAGAAAGAAAGAAGACATCCACATCAAGATAAAGATCCCTTGGAACTCCTAAAACAAAATAAATGAAAGTCATTTCTTTTCCATTTTGTTTGTTTGTTTTTTCTTATTTGCTTGCTTCTACGCTTTTTCTCATACTGAGGATTGTACCTAAGGGTGCTATGTTCCACTACCCATCCCTCCCTATAGACACTGATCTATATCCCTAGCCCTTTTACATTTTTCTTTTGAGAGAGGATCTTACTAAGTTCCCCAGGCTGGTCTCAAAATTGATCCTCTCAGGCTCCCAAGTAGCTAGATTAACAGGCACGTGTCACTATACTCAGCCTTTTTCTCATAATCACACCAAAAAGAAATTTCTGAAAGTAAAAATAATTCCAATAATAATAGTACAATTAGGGGTATGAGACCACTACCCTTCACTCACTTGAATGTGGGCAATATTCCAGGGCAACACCCACCCCAACCTTTGTTCTAAGGCCTACTTCTGGGAGACAGAGATAAGAAAGACAAAGATACTTGGGGTCACCTTGGAAATTCCAAAATCACAAACCAGGACAAACATGTGCCAAATTTTCTGGAATGACCTATAGTGACCTTTTTTTACTTGGAGCTCACACAGGTTCATAGATATGGACTACATCTCACACAGCTAACAGAGTAAATTATGGGAAGGAAGATGCTCAATAGATACAGCTGACATGACTCAGCATCCCGTGGGACATTTAAATTCTTAAACTCAGTGCATGCAGTGTTTATGCCATCTTCCTTTCTGCTAGCACAGGCCTACTCAGTGAGTGTACTATCACCTAGTTAAACTTCATTAAACCTTATTCTTTTGTCTTTACCATAGCATGCCACATAGAATTATTTGTTCATCACTCACAAGAACCTAGAAACCTGACCAGAATCCTGTCACCCCTGGTGATATCTATCCACTGGGAGTTGCTAGGATATATAAAACTAAAATGACGGGCAATATCACAGAAGATGGGAGAGAGGGACATAGAGCTTAATGTTGTTCAGTTCTTCAACAGTATTACATGAAAAATCAAAACTATGTCATATAAAGATATACTCTAATTAACTAGAGATGTACACTTGAAATAGTACTATAAACACTGAAAAATATTTTAAAGAGTTAGATGTAAAGGAGTTCTAGAATTGTATGTTATATATTGTGAAATGGAAAATACTCAAACTGAAATAAGGTGAAGGGGGAAAAATAATGAGATTATAACAAAAAAGAAAGGAAACAAAGTTTATGTATATGGGGGAGTGGTACGGTGGGTAGAGCTATGGGAAAAAATGAGAATTAAGTTGTGTCTTATACTGGTACAAATTCCCATTATGGAGTGCAATCATGATGTGTATATGTAATGTACCAATAAAGATTTCAATAAAAAAAGAGTTAGAAATAATCAGCCACTTAAATAAAATTTTAAAATGCATTTTAATTTTCTAAACATAAGCCAAAGGAAAAAAGAACAAATGGAACAAATATAAAATAATTAGCAAAGTGGCAGATTTTAACCTAATCATATCAATTATTACTTTAAATTGAAAGCACTAAATATACTAATTTAAATACAGATTGTGAGGTTGGTTACCAATGCAAGATAGTAATATGATCCATAAAAAACTATTTTTAAATATAAAGTTATCTACTTTGAACATATGCCATATATGACACTAATCAAAATTTGTCATTATTTAAACAAATTTCTATATCTTAGGTACAAACATTACTTAATATTGGTTGATTTCTTTGGAAATAGAACATAAACTATTTATGTCAAATCAAAAAATAAACTTTTTTGGGTTAAAGCCCAAAACATTCTCATAACTTTTGTGTTCATGGTGTGAGCTAGCACTTCAAAAGAGAATGAAAGCTCATGTCTCAGCATTTGCTAATGAAAATTTGTTCCCATTTAGCACTGGGCTGCACTGCTAGATGTATCATATCTCTTTTTTTTTTTAATTTTTTTTTTTTTTAGGTTTTTTGAGACAGGGTCTCGCTTTGTGTTTCAGGCTGGCCCTGAGCTCAGCCTCAAACTCACATCACAGCAATCCTCCTGCCTCTGCCTCCCGAGTGCTGGGATTACAGGCGTGAGCCACCACACCCGGCACTGTGGTATGTGGTACTGGTGGCTGCTGGGCGTGAGTCTCCACGCCCAGTATGGTATGTGGTTACCGGGGATCGAACCCGGGTCCTTGCGCTTTCAAGACAGGCGCCGGAACCACTGAGCTAAATACCCGGCTCAGATGTATCATATCTTTTAATCTAAGCAGGAATGTGGCTTAGAGATGTAGCTCAGTGAAAGAGTGTGTGCTTATTCTGTGTGCAGCCCCAGGTTCAATCTTCACAATCATAAAGATGATGATGATGATGATGATGATGATGATGATGTTGATGATGATGATGATGATGATGATGAAGACAATATCTCTGTGACTTTGCTGTCCTAATATAAATGTGAACATTTACTAAACAAGATTCCATAAAACAGAGCGTGATGGTTACTATATTTTTGTCACTATAACAAAATACTTGAGATAACTAACTTACAAGGAGAAAAGTTTTATGTTGGATCACAGTTTTGGAGACTCCACTCAAAAACTGGGTAGATCCACTGTGTTGAGCCTCCAGTGGGTGTGCCAGATGGCAAGTGTGGTGAGCATGCTGTAGAGACAAACTGCTTACTTTATGGCAAGGAAGTGAAGGACAGAAAGGAAAAGGTGAAGTTCCTGTCCACATTAGAAACATATCCTTAATTAAAAGATTCATTTTACAGCGACATATGTACACCCATGTTTATAGCAGCTCAGTTTGTGATTGCTAAGTCTTGGAAACAACTCAGATGTTCATCAACTGGAGACTGGATAAAGAAGATGTGGTTCTTTTATAGAATGGAGAATTACTCTGCCATTAAAAACGATAAGATTGAGTCATTCATACTCAAATGGATGTACTTTGAGGATGTCATAAGCAAAATAACAGGTCACAGATGCGTAAATATCGTATCTTTTCTCTGGTATGAGAAAATGAAGTTGTAAATGAGTTGTAGTATGTATAGTTGATATTGTGAAGTAGAAAATATTTAAAAGGAAAGAGTGTAAGGGTAAATAATAGGGGAAAACGAATGTGGTAATAATAAAGAAAAAAGAAAACAAAGATTGTGTATATAGGGGTTGGGGGTTGCAGGACAGGGGGGGAAGGGAAAAAGTTAGAATCAAGTCATGTCATATTCTGGTACAAACTCTCAATCTGAATGTGATTGTGATGTGTATTCATAATGTACCAATAAAGATAAACATTTTTTAAAAAGAAACATATCCTTGGTGAACTAACAATTAGGATCTACACAAAAGGACCTACCACCTCCCAACATCACTACTCTGGGGAAGAAGCCATCAGCTTGAAGGCTTATCCAGAGCCGTAAGGATGAAGGATGAAGGATGCTTATCCAAATTAGTCGTTCCAATTCTATTTGCTAGTTTCAATTGTGCGATTTTATTGTTTCAAGATTATACTAGCAACTCTTCTTATAATATTTCTACCTCTTATTGTTTTGCACAGAATAAAAATTTTCTAAGCATATCACTCCATGTGCATCCTCATGTTTTGTTTTGTTAATATATCTGTTCAGTGATCAATAACATCAAAATAATTTCCAAAGTGTTTTTAATTCTATGATATCAAGGTACTGCAGAATGTCTTAGTCTATTTCCTGTTGCTTATTTTGGCTTATGGTTCTGTTCCAAAGTCAATGAGCTATAAATGGTAAAGGGCTCCTTATTGGCAGGGTGCTAGTACAGCTCATGAATCTTAGAGGGGACAAACAATATTCAAAAAGCAAAACAAATAGCATATATCAAGTAGGCTCATCTGATGATTCTACCACAGAGAATAGATGCCTCTCTTTTGGGGAAAGTTCAACTCATAAGGAACAGGAATTTATTTTTCATTATTTTCTGCACTAAAACTATATAACAGAATGTTTAAAATTTAGATTTAAAGCTGATTACATTTCAAGATCACTAATTTATTACAAAAAAGAGGATTTTGTGTGTATAATTTGTTTAATAACTTCACATCTTAGGAAATCTAAGATTTTTTATATAACAAAACATCTATATGTGAGAGTTTAAAATTTAAAGAAAAATATTACAAGTTTACCTAGTCCAAAAACTGAAGGCTATTGCCGAGATTAGCTTTCACTCTCCTTTGAAATGCTAGCATGTACTGTGAATACAAAGATTTAAGAGACTGTTCTGGCACTAACTTTCAAACAAAAATCACAAGTTTAGGGAGAATTTTTATTTCCTGATTTGTCATAAATAGATTATGTTCTATTTCTAAGGGCACCAGCCCATATTAAATAACATTTGTAACTAGCACGTGGTTCACATGACATATCTACTTTCTTCTTAAAAATTATTTGAATGCAATAATCAGGATATAAGTACAAACCGAAACCAACTAGTTTATCTTTTTTCAAAATTTAAAATACAGTGAGTATCAAAATCAAGAAGCAAAAGAGATAAAGTAGGAAGTTCTAGATATTATGAGTCACTACAGTGTTATGATAGACTTAAAAAGAAAGATATTGATATCCATCTCAAAATACAGCTGTCTTGAAGGTTTTTTTAGAGGTGCCCATTTTGAAGTGTATCGTACAGAGTAGACTGAGCCAAGCCAAAGTTGACTTTTGGAAAACATAAACAGTGGCTGGCATGAATAGTATGTGCAAAAACACCAATGAATATCAAAACAGATTTATATATATGTCTGTATGTTACTATTGAGATGGTGAGAAGCAAAATGAGCTAGAGCCAGATCCCTGAGAAACTTGTTTGTAGTAGTAAAAACTACATATTTTACTGTGAAAAAAATGTCATTTTAGGGGCTGAAACACCAAAACTTTTTATTTGTAAAAAGCTACTTTGGAAGCAAAATGAAATACAAATTGAAAACCAAAAGAAAGGGACCAATATGAAAAAAAAAAAAACTGCAGTAAAGCAAGCAGGAAATTACAGTCTTGAAGAGGAGGAAGATAAGAAAATAGGTTCAGTAGGTGTATAACCCTGAGTGATAGGCTCCCATGGACAAGGTTCCAGGTTCTTACTCCCTATAAACAAAGAATTAGATGTGGCACATGACAGTAAAGAAGCAACTAAATTTAATGAAGTTTAAAAGGAGAACCTATAGCTATAGCAAATAAGCTCATGTCAGCAGAAAGGAAAACTGGTACAAACAGAAAAAACAGACACAGGTAATTGAGTCAATTGGGTTTAATGACCTGAAATTTGGGTGGAGCCTCGGTTGCTTCCGGTTGGGTCTTTCAGAGCATGATTGATGATGACATGCACATGGTGCTGACTCAGATAAGACTGGCCTGTCCTTCCCCATAATTCATTCTGTTATAAATGGATCCATGAGATGTGGTCCATATGTATAGACCTTTAATCAACTTAACGTGAAGAAATGTCACAACAAGTCATGCTCCTAGGTGTGGTACACATACACTTGATTTGGGACTTTGAAATCTTCTAGACTTAAAGGTTTTTATTCTCTTGTCTAGGCTTCTGGGTAGTAGACCTTAGGACAAAGATGGTGTTGGTGGGGCTGATCCTGAAGTGTTGCTAAATTCAAGTGAGTAGAAGAGAATGGCCTCATAGCCCATATATATCATTACATATTATATTATTATGCATATAATACATTGTATATTTGTAAATTATATGAATAATATATAATATATATTAGGTGTAGAAGATACAATAGATCAGGTATAGTGGTTATTGTATTGGATGTGAGACATGAAAAAAGAGAATGTTTTTTGGTTTGGGGTTTTTTTTGCCATTCTATTATTTATATTTTAATGTCATACAAATAGGTATTAACAAGGAAATTATAAAAATACATCTACAATAAAATAAAATTTTATAACAAAATAATTAGCAATGATGGTACACACTGTGTATTATGATCTTAAAAGAATTTCAATTGTTAATCTCTCAACTCATCGTTTAAGAAAACTATACCCTTTTTGCATATATTTCAATTATTAACAAAGTATTTTACACTTGGAGATATTTTGAGAAGTTTCCTCCTATTTCACAGTATCTGTTATACATTGTGATCCTTATTTACACTTTCAATTTCTCACACCAGAGAGACATGCAATATTTACACGTGTTCAATTTATTTCACCTAAAAATATGGGCTCAAGTGCATCAATTTACCTAGAGATGACTGAAGTTTATTCTTCTTTATGGCTCAGTAGCATTCCATGATATTAAAAAATCATATCTTATTTCCATATAACTATGAGCATTTAATAATGTAGCTTTTGTATACAAAGTAAATTCATTTTCATATAACACAAAAAGATATTAAAATATACAAGCTATTGTATGAAAAATAATTTTTCACAACAAAAATTATTAGAGTAAAAATGGTAAATACATTGTGCATCATGATCTAAAAAGAATATATTTTTCTTTTGCTAATCTCTCAGCTCAGTTCCTATGAATACTAAAGCTTATTTTTGCTTAAAGCATTTAAGTATTTACAAAGAATCTCAAATTCTGCATAATTCTGTACAATTTCTTCCTATTTCACTGTATTATTCTTTCTGCTCTTTATTTTCACTTTCAGTTTCTCACACCAGAAAGACAATGTGATATTTACCCATGTGTGTTTCATTTATTTCAATTAAAAGTATGTTCTTAAGGTGCATCCATTTCCTTAAAGATGCCTCAAGTGTATCTTCTTTTACAGCTGAATAGTACTCTATTATATATTTTTAAAACCACATCATTTTTATCCACTCAGCAGTTGCTTTCTTCCCAATATTTAGCTATTACAAAGTGTGCCCACTGTAAACATGAGTGTGCACATATCACTGTGGTATGATGCTTTTAATTCTTTCAAGAAGATACCCAGAAGATGAATAGCTCTTCAAATGGAACCTTTAATCCTAGTTCTTTAAAGAATCTCTACACTGATTTTCACAGTGGCTGCTCCATCCTACACTCCCACCAATGGTAGGGAAGGTTCCTTTCTCCCCACAGTCCCACTAGCATTTGGTATTGGTTGATTTCTTGATAGCAGTCAATCTTTCTGGAGTAAAATGAAATCTCAGTGTTCTTTTAATCTTCATCAGGCCAGGGATTTAGTTCAATGGTCCCAGCACCTGCGTCAAAAGTGCAAGGTCCTAAATTCAATTCCTGATAACCTCCCAAATTAATTAACTAATAAAAGACTAATTTGCATCACTCTAATGACCACTGAGGTTGGACATTTTTTTCATGCATTTATTTACTACTTCCACATCTTCATCTGTGAAGTGTGGATTTATTGCAGGTGACATTTTTGAATTGGGTCTTTAAATCTTTGTGGTCTGATTTTTTTAAATTCTTTACCTTTCTGGATATTAATCCTTTGTCTGAGAAACCAATGACTAAAATTTAGAAAACAGAATTTTGAAAAATTCACAATCTTCTGAACACCTGTCAAAACAAAACTGAGTGAAGACCTTTAGGGTATACTGAAGTTTTAAAAATATTGATAATAATGAACTTATCAATAATCTAAAAGTGATTTATAGAAAGGTGTATTGAAGTCAAAGGAAAGACTGAGTGAGGTTTATTTGGGAGTTAGGAACCAAGCATGGAACTGGAATCCACTGGTGAGATTTTGTTTGGAATGATGGTTGTTTTTTGCTACTGGAGACTGAACAAATACTAAGCATGCACACTACCACTGTGTTTCCATTTCCTCAAATGATAGATTTTAAAGTGAGATCCTAAAACTTCTCATTGACCCACAGTAGTCTGCAGGCAATTTCTCTATATAAAGGGAAGAATAGAAAAAATTCTATTCGTATATAGGTCACAAAATTGAGGTGTAAGTTCCTCATGATTAAAAATTATTATGAAGATTAATCATTATCCACAAAGAAACTTCATTACATGTTCAATATTTGTTGTTTTACATGCTCTACAGAAGCTGCACTGGTAAGTTTATCTTGGAAATTATCTTCACATTATTTTTTATGCCAATGATTTTTGCTTTTTAATTAATACTCTTGTGCTTTATCCTCAAGTTACAAAAATGGTCCAAGGGTGACCCACTGAAGCATGAAAGATAGCATGAAACTCTACAGCACAAACTAATAAAAGAAAGAAAAGAACAGAGCCTTCCACTGAAACCTGCGGTTGAGTGGTTTTACATAAGGAACTAAAAAAGAAATGTAGATGGGAAATTCTATTAGGAATAGCTGAATATTGAATTTTATTGTGAGATCTACCTACTTCATTGTCCATCATATAGTGAAGTTTTATCGAATAATTACATGAACTTTATGCTTTTGCTCTATTTTCCAAAAAAGTAGTTTTCTTCAACTTAACCAATTTAACATTTTCAGAACAAGTTCCAGAATAATCCTATTACTTAAAGCAAGGCTGTAGAGACAGTCTTCAACATAGCATTCTGCACAGCAGAAATAAGCAAAAGTCACACTGTTGCTAACCACTGAAACTAGCCACAAGAATTACTAGCTTCAATTTTGCTACCAACAAAACAGAACAGCTTTCATGAAAATCCTTTAGTAAAGTTGGCTTGTGGATATTGGTTAGTGTAAATAGTTGACACCGTTGAAGACAAATCACTGTGATTTTAAGAGCTGGCCCAGTGAGATAGTCAAGATATATGGTATAAAAATGGATAAGGCAGGGCCAGAGATATAGCTCAGTGGTTCTGGTGCCTGTCTTGCAAGCGCAAGGGCCCGGGTTCGATCCCTGCTGACCACATAACAATACTGGGTGTGGAGACTCACCCCAGCAGCAATCAGTACCACATACCACAGTGCCAGGTGTGGTGGTTCACGCCTGTAATCCCAGCACTTGGGAGGCAGAGGCAGGAGGATTGCTGTGATGTGAGTTGGAGGCTGAGCTCAGGGCCAGCCTGAACCACAAAGTGAGACCCTGTCTCAAAAAAAAAGGATAAGGCAGAGGCAGCTGCCAATCACGCGATAACTCTGAGCAAATACTATAGGACTTCTGATATGTGTTAGTATATACACTGGCAGCTAATTTACTTTCAAACTGTTAAATATTAACAATTTCTTGGCAATTTTGCACACATATATAAAGAAGCACTTGATGATATCTTTGTTAATTAAAATATTAAGCATTCTTCTTCAGAGACCTTTTGATCTAAGGTTAGTCCAGCCATTCTTCTCTTTTAACAGCCTTAAGGCTCAGGAAAAGGTTTGAAACTTTAAAACACTGGCATTTTCAGATATTCAAAGTACCCTTGGTTTCCTGTTCAAAATAATTCTTAAGTATTATTACTCAGATGTGCTCTTCCTCAGTATCTCAGCTGTCTGCTATTGTGTCGCTAAAAGAAAACTGTTTCTATATTCATACAAACCTTCAGGTACCAAGCATGGGAGGCTTTTCTGCACCAAGAAATTCTATGTTAACTGAAGCAGACACCAACTGAATGCCCGCTGACTCAGTTCAGTTGACACTACCCACTCCACGGTTCAGACTCCACAAGTTTAACATGTTCCTGCTGGCTTGAACCACTAGTAACAAGACAACTGAATTACAGCCCAGGCCTGCCATGAATTTTTTTTTTTTTTTTTTTTTTTTTTTTTTGAGGCAGGGTCTCATTTTGTAGTTCAGGTTGGCCCTGAGCTCAGCCTCAAACTCACATCACAGCAATCCTCCTGCCTCTGCCTCCCGAGTGCTGGGATGACAGGCGTGAGCCACCACGCCCGACACTGTGGTATGTGGTACTGGTTGCTGCTGGGCGTGAGTCTCCACGTCCAGCATTGTATGTGGTTACCGGGGATCGAACCCAGGCCCTTGTGCTTGCAAGACAGGCGCCAGAACCACTGAGCTAAATCCCCGACCCCCGATATGAAAGTTTTAAGGGCTCAGCTCACTTCCTGTTATGATTGATGTTTAGATGTCCCCCCAGTGCCTCACAGATGAGACAGGACTTTCTTTTTCACAGGTAGTTGAATTTGAAATGTGTGATTCTGATTTTAATGACATGTGATTACCAAACCACTACATGTAAGTGATTAGTTTGGCACCTGATCCTGGTAATCTGAATAAAAGAGGCTATTAAAACTCTCTCCCTTGTTAGCATTGCTGCCTGGTGCACACCATGTTGTTTTTGCTCTGCTATGCCTGTTTGTCATCCCTGCCTTGGAGTTGGATGATTATGGACTGAGATTTCTTTGAAATGTAAGCCCAGTAAAGCCTTCCCCTAACTTTGGTGTCAGGTATTTGTCTTGGTAATGACAGAAAAGTAACTAACAAGTTAGTTAAAAGTAACTAACTCACAAGACTGCCTTCACTTCAGAAATCAGTCCCAAGTATCAGGTTTCCCACACCATCCTTCTGATTGGCTGACTACATAAACTGGGGAGTCCCATAGTGCCCTCCTCAGGTTCAATAATTTTTTGATGGCTACCACATAGATCTTGGGAAGCCATGTTACTTACTGAGCTTATTATAAAGGACATAAATGAAGTTAGATGAAGAAGCACAAAAGGTAAAGTCAAGAACAGCAGGAGCTTTGTGTTAACCTCCCAGGAAGTGGGGGTTAAATAAATTGACCAGGCCCAAAGCTACAAATCCCTCTGTGCAAGTTTTTCAAAGAGGCGAAGGGCCAGCCCCGACCCCTTCACTCAGCAGCTTGGGGTACAGGATTGAAAATTCCAGCATCTCCTCACTTGGTCTTTATGAGGAACATTCCCAACTGAGGATGGCACAAGAGACTTCATCCTGAGCCATCACTAGGTGTAATTGGAAGGAGCATGCTGAGTAAAGAAAGATTCCTACTACTCAGGAAATTCTAAAAATATTAAGAGCAGGCACCAGGGGCAAGAAACAAATATGTTTCTTAATATCACACTCCCTTTGCTTGAATTGCTAATATTCCCCCCAAGAGAATAATATTCCTCTTAGAGGAAGACAGAAAAAAGTTTTTGAGTCAAGCATTATAATATCAGTTATTTCTCCTTACCCTGAATTTAGTGATCCGCCACCCTCTTTTACACACAATATGGTCGTAGAGATGAAAACCAGTCACAACTTTTTCTTTTTGATTTGTGGTACTGAGTGATAAGAAATATGCTTAAAAGAATATTTTAAAACCCCACTCAAACGCTACAACTGAAAATAAAATACAAGTCTCAGAGCCAAGAGCATCCCTGAAAGTACATGTGAATTTCTTTTGCAGTTATCTCCAAAATTGTAATATTCAACTTTCTAGTAACTAAGTGATGCTGAAAATAATCAGTGAGCAAAGCTCCATAATTTTTGAATTCATGTTTGATGAAAGTAGCCAAAACTACTCGAAAGAGCCAAAAACACTGAAGCCATATTCAACAACTCATAATTAGAAGTTAGATTTAATGAAAGATACAAAAAAGAAGTTAGATTTAATGAAGAATCACCTAGATATGGTTACCTGATTTAAAAATTAGAGGGCTGGGAGCGCAGGTCCATGGTGCAATGCCTACCTGGCAAATATGAGGTCCTGAGTTCAATTTTCAGTATAAAAAAAGGACGCTTTGGGCCAGGGATTTAGCTCAGTGGTTCCAGCGCCTGCCTTGCAAGTGCAAGATCCCAAGTTTGATCCCATGTACCACATACCACAATGCTGGGGGCACTGACTCATATCTATAATCCCAGAACTCAGGAGGCAAAGGCAGGAGGATTGCTGTTCAGGGATTTCCTGGGCTACATAGTAAGCTCAGGGCCAGCCTAAGCTATAAAAATGAGACCCTGTCTAAAAAAGAAGAAAAAAGAATGGAATGGAAGCATATCATTCTCATGGATATGAAACAATTTTACTAAGTAATAAAAACAATTATAATAAAAATTACATAAAAATCTATAAACAATTTTATTTTTATTAGTTCAAAATTGTGATTAATAGATTTTTAACTTCAAGCAGTTTTGCTTCACAGAAATATTGAGCAGTTATAAACATATCCTATATACCTCTTAGCCATACTCATGCACTCTTCTCTACTATCAACATCCCCCACTAGAGCAGTATGTTTGTTACAACTGATAAATCCACACTGACACATTATTATGCTCTTAGTGATGGGGTCTTGGTCAGAATTCTAGTTTCTTATATACAATGGATAAAGAATTGAACACGGTATACAACAGTATGGAAAAATCAGCCAAGTTTAATAAAGTTTTACTAGTTGATGGTGAATGGTCTTGTGCCAATGAA
This sequence comes from Petromus typicus, assembly GCA_004026965.1. Lineage (NCBI taxonomy): Eukaryota > Metazoa > Chordata > Mammalia > Rodentia > Petromuridae > Petromus > Petromus typicus. Next base: position 49,012 of record PVIR01002734.1, read on the forward strand.
AAGGAAATGGTATGAGTGCTGAATGCATGGATTTAAGAATTTAAAATGTTTGTCTGGATTATTTATCTTGGAGATTCCAGTGCCTATATAGTACAGAGCTGACGGATAACATGATTGACAGAGTGCTGAGTCATGTTAACTATATGTACCATGCATGTTTTTTCCCATAATTCACTCTATTCTAATTCATTGTATGCAATTCAGTCTATATCAACATTTGATGAGCTCCAACTGAAGAAAGGTTAATACAGGTCATACAGGCAGTTCCGGTGTGCATGTTTCTTTTCTCTACCTCTGGGCACAGGGCCCTCTGACAAAGGTAGGAGGTTGGCCCTGGGCCATTGCCCAGGTTCAGAGGAGAGGAGAATAGTCCCATAGTTCCAATACTATCTGTATTATCATCACCTAAAATGTATAATTTATGATAAGATTCTTGATATATATTTTGTAAGTATTATTGAAAAATATGTAATGATATATATGTACCATTATAATATCATACAAAGTAGTTAGTTCCTTTAAAGTCATAAAATTGTACTTTGTCTAAAATTCCTTCCTCCCAAAACCCTTGACAATCAGTTGTTACAATCTTCATGATTTTCCCTCTTCCAAAATGGCATGGCTTGATATCACACTTATTTTTAGTGTTGGGTGATATTCTCCTGTTGGAATATACAATCAATCCATTTACCCACTAAGGACAACCTTGTTAGCTTTTACATTTGGTGAAATAGGAATAAAGTTGCTATAAATAATTATACACAAGTTTTTGTATGGAGATAGTTCATTTAGGTAAATATCAAGGAGCAAGATTGTTGGCTCATATGGTAAGGGTACAAGTGTCAAAATGTCTTTCAGCATGGTTGTATCATTTTGCATTCCCACAATGAGAGGTCCCAGTGATCCTCATCTTCACTGGGGTTTGTGTTGACAGTGTTTTGGATTTTGGTCATCTAATAACTATGCAGTAGTATAGTATTTCTTATGTTTTAATTGTTTCTTATACTATTTTTTGTTTTAATTATTCCTTGAGTTAATAAAATTTTCATTAAAAACAAATTATAGAATTAGAACAGGCTTTGTTGGTAGACTTTAGAATGTTCTGTATTGTGTGTTATGGAATGGGCACAAACTGCTTCTACTGCCATCTGAATCTGACTACGTAGCACCACTGAGGCTGACTGAGTACAAGAAAAATATAGGCCATTTTTATGAGGTTTAAGGCTTACATAATTTAGAAAGAGAAGAGGATTCCTTAAGAAAAAGAATATAAATTTAGATCTGAATGAATGTGTATTTAGAATTTAAACACTGTAAAACATTACAAGTCTGATGGTGATAAAAGACAGAATAAATATTCTTAAATCTTGGAATATCTTACTTTAACTTTGAGCCTGCTATTTGTATCTTTTTATATTTTTGCTTATATCACTTCATTGTGGGGTCCCCGGAGGCTAAACAACGATGGCTCCATAAAGGAAGTGCAAGGCAGCACGTAAACAGCGGCCCCTCCGGGCCACAGGGATTAAAGGAAAACAAATAGACAAAGACTACCCCCTATGGGGCTGGTTTGGGGCGGTTGAAAACAAGGAAGTGGGGCTGTATATAAGTGCTGAGAGCGCTGGCAATAAAGGCTTCTCTACCATTTCATCTCCTCGTGATGACCCCCGCCCGTGGTTCATGCCAGATGAGTAGCCCTCAGGAACAGGACCCGACACTTAGTTTATATTCATAAAATATATAACTTCAGTCACAGACATAAATACTACTAATGATATTATTACAGATATATGATTAACAAAAATAATTCTGTTTTGTGTGACTTGGCTCCAAAAGAGAGAGAACTGTGTGACACATCGGCAATTGTATATGCTGAATTATAAGGATATTCCTGATAGGTGGGTGATAACTTCTATTTTGACTAAGTGTTGATGAAAAACAAATATTTTGCTGACAATTTCCCACAGACTAATTTCTGTCTCATTAACTTCAGCTTGTTTCTTCTTTACCCCTATATGCTGGTAGCATCTTCACTCACTACCATTCAACCTGAAGCCCTCAGTATCACTCTCACTCCAACATGGCTAACTGTTATATAAACTATCCCAGAAGTAAATGTTAACTATATATACTATATAGTATATGTTAACTATATATGTATATACATATACATATATATATGCCATTAAATATATACTAAACAAATTGCCATTAACTTCCTTTTTGCTGATTTTCTCCCCCCAAAATGCTTCAACCATTCCTACAAAGATCAACACAAAGGAAATATAAAGGATGGAAGTCTAAATAGAAAAAATACTAATCTATGTTAATTTAAATAATTTCCATACATTTAATACAATTAGATTGCTGTGAGTAATGAATACCAGTGGCTATTCAGCAATAATGGATTTTCAGAGACAATACCATAGTGAGTATAGAATGAAAATGTGACCTAACAGACAATAAGGCATAATGTAAATTTTCTGACTACTAAAGAAAAAAATGTCCTTCAGCAGGTGGATAAAGAAAACATGGTATTTATACATAATGAATACTATTCTGCCACAAAGAAGAATAAATTTGAGTGACTTACAGAAAAATGGATACATCTGGTGATACTAATATTAAGTGAAATAAATCATATACACAAGTTTAAATATTGTGTGGTTTCTCTTATATGAGAAACTTAAAGCACAAGTGAAGAGAAAAATAAAAGATAATTAGTAGGAAAAAAGAGGGATCTTTTGCAAGTGAGGAGAAACCAAGAAATGGACAGAGAGGGAGGGAAGAAAGATGGAAGTAAAAAGAATGAAAATGTTATTCACAGGTACCAATTTTCCACAATGAATGTAATCACTATGTATGGCAAACATGTATACTAATAAAGATGTTTAAAATTAAGAAAATGCTCATGAATTTTAAATGAATAATGGTGCTGCTGAACAGTCAAATGAACTCATCATAGACTGAAAATATCGTAATTTGAAAATGTGTTTAATACACCTCCTTCACTGGACATCACAGTTTGGCGCCAGGGTGCAGTGCAGAGTGGCAGGTGTTCCTCCTGGGGGTGCTGCAGCTCACTACCACTACTCAGTATTATATGAGAGGATCATATATCCAACTACATATTGTCTGTCTAGAATGATCTAAAGTCAAGCTTCCAACTACAGTCTCTACAGAATGTACAATATTTTCACACCATTATCAAGTTTAAAGTTCGTTAAGTTGGGCCTGTCGTAAACTGGGGATTGTCTGTATATGATATTTAAATCTTTATATTTTAAGTATGCTGTAGAAGTTCCAATTTTAAAATATCATAGTTAAATATAACTCAAAATCACACTTTGTATCATTTTAAACTTCTGATGGAAGTTTATAGGTAATAATTTTTAAATGTTCAAGTGTGGAAATGATTTTTCATATTTATTTTAGGATGTTTAAAAATAAAAATATTCATTAAACTTTGCTTATATCAAGGCATTCTAGTTCCTTATCAGTACAACTTCATGGAACTTGGAGACAGCATTGATGCTTTCCTTTAGTTCTAAAATACAAATTACACCCTCTCTCTTGAAGGAAAAAAGAATACGTATTTTGGATACATTTTCTGATTCTAGTGAAGATCTCAGTAGGATATATAACCTCCTTTTGCACTTACAAAAGATCTCTCTTTTTTCTTATTATTTATCTTTTATTTTGCTCTTCACTTGTGCTTTAAATTTCTCATATAAGAGAAACCATGCAATATTTATGCTTGTGTATATGATTTATTTCACTTAACATTAATGCTACTTAACATTATTGCCTCCAAAGTAAAATTCCATTTTATTTTTAAAATACCCTCAAAGTCCACGTTCAAGTTTATCCCTCAGTTTAGTTTCCCTTTGGCTAGTTTTGTTAATACTTGTCTATTGCATGGCTATCTCAGTTGTTACTTGTACTAGACCTCCTTTACTTTTAATGACTTTATGGTTTTATTGTACCTATGAATGAGCAGATTGTCTTCTCTGACCTTTAACTCACCAACTTGTAGATGGTGGTATTATTATCAACTACTTACTAGAGTATCAAATGAGGAGCCTGTTTATTAAGTAACTGGGAAGTCAAATGACTAGAAATATTACATTATCTTCTCACTGATCATCCTACTAATTACTCCTGTTTGGTGACCTGAGGGTTAGAGAACATGAGAAAATCAAGACATTCAGAAAGAAACAGTAGCCACCCAGACATATATTACATATTATAAACAAGTATAATAAGAGATCAAAATTATTGTTAGTGACAAAGTTTTAATTAATACAAGAAGTGACTATACAATAACACAGTAATATCAAGTTAACTTTGGAAAGCTACTTAAAATAATTAAATACAATCAATATCATATTTGTAAAACATTAGAGGCTTCATGTAGGAAATAAATGTATTTGTGATATACCTTTCTAAGGTAATATTTTCATAGAGTGAATTGTTCCCTTCACTTAAATTATTTATCTGAATATGTATTTTTGAGAGAAAAAGAATCCATTCACTGGATTCCAACAAAAAATTTAATAAAAGAATTCAGTTGAGGGTCTATACATAGGACATACTAGTGGTCATTCTTACGTATGCATTGCAGTTCCTAGCTTTCATTTAACAAGGAATTTCACTAAGGTTTTACTGATTCTTTGAAACAACAAAACACTGCATTATTCCTCTATACCTTCTTTATGGCTAAGCAGAGGTCAAACTCTTAAATTTTCCTGTAGAAAATTCAGTTATCTTAAGCGACGCATAGTCTAATATATAAACTGTGTTAGGCAGTTCAAGGTCATTCCTCTTACATCCTAAGAATTGTCCCCTGTCAAGAATCACACAGCACTTAGGAAGACCTTCCTCTCTGAGAGTATAAATATTCCTTTTGCTCTTTAGGTCTTTACTTAGAGTCCACTGTGAAATTTTTCTTAGTAAAGTCTACATTAATAATTCTCTATACATTATTTTAGTAAGTCTTACCTCATTTAAGACTTCTATAATTTAAACAACATATGGACCACCTGGGTATTTTTTTGTAAACTTATCTATGGCTGGTAGAATGTTTTCATCATCAGAAACACCTTGTCTCCTCATTGTCCTAGGTAGGTAGTTCGCTGCAAGATTATTTCAAAATACTCTGCCCACCCCTCCCTAGAGCTCACTGTAATCAAGATATAATTATTGATATTGGGGCCCAAGAATAAACAAAATTTCTTTGATATTTTGTATCTCTGCTATAAATTCATGTTGATGAAGTATAATGAGACACTTTTTTTTTTTTGACAGCATCAAGAAGGAACGATTAGTGCGTCCTGCTCTGAGCAGGTGGCTCTGTGATTAAGATTTGATCTGCGCTAAGTATCATGCAAAGGCTGTAACCCAAGGGAGGAGCATTATTTTTACAACAGAATATGATAAGCATTGACCTATGATAAGGATAAACATAAAAACCTAATGGAATTTTCATGAGTTGTATAAATTTGAGAGCTTTGGGAAGGATATTATTTTACTATTATTAACTAGGATGAATTTTGTACTACAAACAGCATTGTGAGTCAAATTTTAAAAACACAACAGGGACCCTCCTGACATTTTTTGTCTATTCTTCATGTTTCTTACCATTACAGTCAAACTCCTTAGAATTCTTTAACAGTATGTAGTACTCCCAATAATCAAGTTAGTCTTAAAATATGGTCACCAATATTTCATTGGTAATTATGAATATAGCCTTGCACTATATGTACATAATTTTTTATCAACATTATCTTTGATTAATAGTTAATCTCAGAAACTAGATAGTCACATCAAAAACCTAACTTAAAAAAGAAATTACTGGGTGAAATAATTTAGAATGAGAAGAGTATTGTGGTTGTCGAGCATGGATTAATCCAGGTTCAAACAATATCATTATTACACCTTTCTTGCATTGTGAGCCCACCCACTCAAAGAGTCATTCAGCCCATTAATTTTATCTTGGGATGGGTTGTCCTGCAACTCCAAAGCAAGACCAAGGAAATTGGCATCAGCCATACGCCTACCTTTGTTGGCAGAGAAAACAAAGTGAACTCTTGAAGAAGGGGAAAGGAAGGAAAAACTTGCTACTCCAACAAAAACGCCAGCTCTGGGAGAGACCAGAAAGCAACTTATAATTATCAGAAACCTCAGTGAAGTGGCTGTACATTTACTAATGTATAAAATGCACTTGCTATTACAGAGGAATCACTGGGCTGGAATAGGATGCTAGAAATCAGTTACAGAGTCTACTGTGTTGGAGAAAATAAGTCAAAACTGAATCAAGCAGGAAATTTTAATGGGTGACGATAATTCCAGAACTCTAGAGGGAGTTCAAGGCCAGCATGAGGTACATAGCAAGGCTTATCTCAAAAAAAAAGACAAAGACTAGAATCAAAAATATCTATTTGATTAAGCACATAGTTAAGATGCAGAATAACTATATGACCTGTACACAGAAGCCAGTGGAGTCTCCAGGAACATGAAGTTTTCCCAGAAATTTGGAAAGTACAATCCCCTCAATTTTTCAAACATTTTCATCTTTATCTATAAATTCATAGATAATATGGTATTTGTGAGATATCTGGAGTTCCACAGATTCCCTAGGGAGCTCTGGTATACTTAGCAGAGGCTAAGAGACCCATGGAATCCTCTAGATGCTAGCCAATTTAGAAACACAACTATATATCTTCAAAGTTTTTAAACTGTGCCCTACACAGTAGGTCCCAACCAACAGTATCAAAAATAATTGAGAATTCATTAGAAATCTGAATTCTCAGGCCCTCATTCCAAGACTACTGGCACAGAAGTTCTGAGTATAGGGCTCAGCATCTCTGATTAGATAAATTTCCTGAGTAATTCTGAAGTAACTACAGACTAAGAACCACAGATTCAAAGTACTAGAAATGAAGTTTATCAGCCAGGCTCTTTTCACAATGCTAATTTATCAGAAGAAAATGGAATATTCAGAATAACTTCCAAGGTGCTTTGGATAACTCTCAACTATGTTCATGAAGAATTATTATGGATGGCTTCAGGGTAGATTACACTGTTAGTTGGTCATTTATTTCATAAATAAACAGAATGTATAATTATATATAAACAAAGTATTTTGGTGAGTTTTCCCCTTTCTCATTTATTCTATACAAATAAGCTGTTGTTATTATCCAAATTAATAGTTGTAATACATTCTTATTTATGTAATGCAATGTAAAATTGCCATAATTACATTTGATGAAAAACACAGCTTGTATGGTAATACTAGAATTATCAATATAATTTAACATCTTGCAAAACACAAATATAGGCATATGCTCAAAAGTTATAGCTTGGAAAATATTCTCCATAGTTTTAGATAAATAAAAATGCATTACACATTTTTATTGATTATATATTACTTGCAGTAAATAAAAAGTTAATTATATAAAAAAGAAAGGAAACAAACCTTATGTATACAAGGGGTAGGGTGGTAGGGTGGGTAGGGGAATGGGAAAAAAATGAGAATTAAGTTTTGTCATATAATGGTACAAATTCTCATTGTTGAGTGTAATCACGATGTGTATATGTAATGCCAATAAAGATTTCAATTTTTTAAAAGTTAATTATATGCTTTCATTCATATAGAACTGAAGGTAAAAACAAAAATGTTGAAGATGGAGATAAGGAGATATTGCAAAGTTACATTTGGTAGTCCATAAGAACTAACATCTACAGAGTTCTTATATGTATCAGATGGTATATTAAGAGCATTGACAAACACTAACTCAGTGAGGCATGGGGATTTAACTCAGTGATTCTGGCGTCTGGTTGGCAAGCACAAGGTCCCAAGTTCGATCCCTGGTAACCACATATCACAATGCCAGGTGTAGTGGTTCATGATTGTAATCCCAGCACTGGGGAGGCAGAGGCAGGAGGATTGCAATGAGTTTGAGGCTGGCCTGGGCTACATAGCGAGTGCAGGGCCTGCCTGAACTACAAAGTGAGAACCTGTCAAACCAAACCAAAACAAAACAACCCACATTACTCTGAGGTAGGTACTCAGGAAAGAGACTTGGAAAATTACATGCAATTTGCATAAGATCAGATATTCATTAAATGAGGAGCCAAGACTCAAACTCAATACTTTATTCAGAATAGACAAAAAGAACATACAGACCAAAACAACAATAACAAGAATGAAAGTAAAATAACCCCTACAAGAAAATATAGACCAATCTTCATAACCTTGGATTAAGCAATGCCTTCTACATATGTCCAAAACACAGGGAATTAAGCAAAGTTACATTCATCAAAATTTTAATTTTTGTGCTTCAAAAAATATCATCAAAATGATATCAAAAGGCTATCAAGAAAGCAAAAACATCTCACAAAATGAGAGAAAATATTTGCAAATTATCTGGTTAAGGACTTGTATCTTATATAAAGAATGTTTATGACTCAATAATGAAACTATAATTCAGTTAAAAATCAGGCAAAGGATCTCAATGAATATGTATTCAAATATATATATATACAAGGGGCAAAAAGCATATGAAAACATGTTTAGTATTACTGGTCAATAAGAAAATGCAAATCAAAATCATAATGAGATATCATTTGTATTAGTCAGTTTTGCACTATTAGATAAGGCGATTTCTGAGGCTGGTACTCCGTAAAGAAAAGCAAGTTCATTTAGCTCATAGCTCTGGAAGTTCAAAAGCCTCCACCAGGTGATGGCCTTCTTGTAGCAGAGACCTAAAGCAGCATAGTGCATCATGCTGAAAGTGCATACATTTCTATATTTTCTTTCATCCTCTCATGATATTCCTACCAGTACTCAGTCATGGGGGCTCAATCATGATGGTTTTATTTAATCCTAAAAACCTCCCAAAGGTCTCCCTTCTTGATACCACAGTCAGGTTAAATTATCACAGTTAATATCTCACAAGGAGGGTTAAATTTCAAAATGTGAACCCTTGAGGGGCACACTCAAAGCTTATTCATACCATATCATATCACTATACACACCTTCTAGGATTAAAGACAGAAAACAAGGAAATTCAAGCCTTCACACGGTGCTGGTAGGAATTGGAGGTAAGGCAGCTGTGTCAGTGAATGTTAATTGTGAATCTAACTGGACTCAGACTCCTAACAGGGTAAATGGATTGTGAGGGCACTAACTTGAAGAAAGTGCTAACCCACTTTTGAGCTCCTAACTGAATGGGCTACTGGAAGGTGGGGTCCTAGTGGGAGGACTATATGGGGACTATATCTGGTCCCTGGCCGCATCTTCTCTGGTTTGTCTTGCTCTGTTCTCATGGCAGTTTTCATCTGTCATGCCCTTCAGCCATAATATTTCTGCCTTGAATTAGCTGACCAAGGACTAAAACCATGAGCTGAAATAATCTGCTCTTCCTTTAAGTTATAGTGTCAGCTATTTTGTCCCAACAATGGGAAAGCTGACTAATAAAGCAGCCACATTAGAAAATGCTTTGGCAACAAGTTCCTCCAAGGACTAAACAGAGTTATGGTATGACCCAACGATCTCACTTCTAAGTATATACCCAGAGAAATAAAATACATCCCCACAGGAACTCTTGTACACAAATGTTTATAAGAGCCATTTCTAAGTCTATATGCAAAAGGAATAAAATATATCCTACATTTTTGTATACAAATGTTCATAACAGCATTCTTCATAATAATAAACAATCCAAATATCTGTCAACTGATAAATGAACAGATAAAATGTGCCATATCCAAATAATGTATTATTCATATATTTTTTTCATAAAATGGAATAAAGTCTTGATACATACACATAAAAGAAAGGATAAAGTATTGTATTCATACACTCAGTGTAAAATATTTCTGTGTCCTGGTGCGTGGATATTCTATAATTCAATTCTGATGCCATCATCTGTAGATAGTCTCAGATTCTACAAGTTATGGGGCTACGGACCACAGCTACAAACTGAGGTTCCTACAATTTTCTTTTTGGATATGATTAATTTGTTAGGATATTTGGGAGAATGGAAATGTTATACAGCCATTGGGATTAGTGTGGTAAGAAATGACCAAAGGTAAACCATTTCTGTCTAGTGGTAAGAAATGAATTAATTCTAGGTCATAAGCAGAGTAGAATGCCTGCAGCAGAATGCTACAGCCCATCCTAGGCTGGGTTGGATGGGTTTCACAAAGATCAAGATGCAAATCTTCTCTACTATATGTTTTTCCTGGGTTCTTTCCTCTTCTTTGACCACTACTCCTTGATTTCCTTTCTGCTGATAATCATCTTTCTCTGTTCAGCATCCAAATGTCTATGTCCTTATAGAGCAAGCCAGCCAATTATTCCTCTTCCTCCATGCCCTCCCATGGTGAATACACAACTTCAACTACCACATATATTCTGATGACTCTAAAATATATGGCAGTAGTTCTGACCTCTCCTAAGGATTTGATTACTCACAGCTGATGCTTTTCATTACTAGACAATTTCACCTACTTTCCCACACATTCCAACCATATCATCCTTCCTATATTCCTCTACTCCCTATCTTATAAAAGAATGACTTTTTGAGGTTGAGCACAACTGTGCATACAGTAGAATAGGAATTTCAGAGATCTTGTTATTGCTTAAATGTAAGGTGACCTTCAAAACCTCATGCATTGCGGGTTTGATCTCCAGAGAAGCAATATTCAAAGATGACGACTAGAGAGGGCATTGGATCATAAAGGCATTGACCTCATTGACAAATTCATAAGCTGAATGGGTGGTTTGGAGCTATAGCCTAGTTAGAGAAAGTAGGTCACTGGGGAAAATCCTTTGAAAGGTGTCTTTCCACAAGTTCTTTCCCCTCTTAGTTTTCTATCTGCCTGCCATAAGGTAAGCAGCTTTCCTCTGCCACCATGTTTTTGTCTAAGAGCCAGCCAACCATGAACTGAGACCTCTGAAACTGTGAACCAAAATAAATATTTCCTCCTCTAAATTGTTTTTCTTAGGTATTTGTCCTCTGATGGAACACGGACCAATATACAGCCCACTGAAACAAGATGGTTTATAGGCACTCCTATGGTTTGTATGTGTCCCCCTAAATTAGATGGAGCCTAATAAGAGGTGATTAGGTCATAAGAGTTCTTTATTCATGTGTAATTAAACTCATTATTGAGGATATAGTTATCACAAGACTAGACTTACTATCTAGGTGAAACTGGCCTCCTCTTGCTCTCCTGTTCTTTCCCTCCTGCCTTCTCCCACGGGATGAGGCCACACGAAGGTCTACAGAAAAACAGCACCTTGACCTTTTCACTTCTCAGCCTCTTGAACTATGAGAAATAAGGTTTCTTTTTCTTTGCAAATTACTCAGTCATGCATATTTTGTTAATAGCAACAAAACAAAGATAAAAAACAATCAGGAAGCAAAGGACAAAATTATCTTTTGATCAGCCACTCATTTGTTGAAAAGGTTTAAATTATTCTTTAAGGATCATAAATAAAAATCAAAATTCCCTATACTATCATGGTATAATTTTGACCATAATTTTATTTAAAGAAGTATCTGTTAAACACAAGTAATTCAGGTATATACAAGGAATTGTGACATAGATTTTGACCACAAGAGCTTAGGGTCTAGCAAGGAAAGCTCACTAGTAAAAAAGAATATTTTTACAATGTCTTAAGTATATACAGAGGGTTCTATACATCACACACACACACACACACACACACACACATATATATATATATATATATATAATTTATATCATTTTGCCTAGTGATTTAAAGGGTGGCCTATGTTAGAGATGGCTTCTCTGAGGCCATAACTGTTCAGAAATAAGAAAAAAAAGATCAGAAGGTAATCCCCACAGTGAGAAAAATGGCAACTCAGCCACAAGCTTGCCCTGTCTGTGGGTCCTTTCAGAAAGCTGAATCCAGATTGATAAAACTGACAGTGGGAAATTGTGAACACAGACAGCAGCTTCAGTGGATAAACAAATTTGAATAGGACATGAAGAAGTGGACACAAAAGAGAACATTTAACCAATAAATTTGGCTGTGAGTAGAGAGATAAAACAAGAGGTAGAAGAGATGTGGTTTGAACACTGAGATTTCATCTCACTCCAGAAAGAATGGCCACTATCAAGAAATCAATCAATAACAGATGCTGGTGGAGCTGTGGGGAGAAAGGAACCCTTCTCCACTGTTGGTACAAGAATAGACTAGTGCAACTACTGTAAAAATCAATGTGAAGATTCCTCAAAAAGCTAGAATGAGAGGTCCCATTTGACCCTTCTATTTCCCTGCTAGGTATATACACAAAAGAATTAAGAGAATCACATCACAGTGACATACATGTATCCATGTTCATAGCAGAACAGTTTGTTATAGCTAAATGTTGGAAACAGCCCAAAAGCCCATCAACTGGTGAGTGGATAAAGAAGTAGTTTGTTTTCTATTTTTAATAAAATGGAGTGCTATGCATCTATAAAAAAAGATAAATTTGAGACACTTATAGCTAAATGGATGTACCTTGAGGCCATACTCACAAAAGAAATAAATAAGACACAAATGTGTAAATACCAAGCCAACCCTCTTAGCGTGAGAAACTAGAGGTGTAAATGAGGACCAAAATTGTTAAATAGGAAGAAAATGTTCAAAGGGGAAGAGAAACTAGGAGGAAAGAGGGGAAAGAAAAAATCTGAAGGTGAGAAGGACAAAATGGAAACAAAGTTTATGTATATGGAGAGAAGGTATAAAAAGAATGGCAGGGTAATTGGAAAAAATAAGAATGACGATATATCATGTACAGGTACAAATTCTCAATGATAAATGTGATCATAATGTATTACTAAAATGTACCTATAAACTAAAAAGTGATGTGGTTTGAATGAGTAGAGTGGTTGTGTGCGTTTCTAAGACAAGAGAGAAGTAAACAAGTCTACTCGTTGAAAGGAAAAAGCTAGAGGCATGAAAACAGGACAGCTGTGGAGCCAGGTGTGCAGTGCAGAGGCTAAAAAGTTGAAAAGTGAAGTTCCAACCTTATTCTGTGGGGTCTGAAGAAAGACAGAGGATGAATAAAAGGCCAAGATAATAGGAATTTGATGAATTTCATTCTCAAAGTCAGGGATAGAGCAAGTAAATAAGCAACAAATATAGTTTGCAAGGTGTGAAGGTGGGAAGCACCTTTAATAACTATAGAAAGATTGGCTTATCATGGTGCTTTCTGTAAAGTTGGGTAATTGTTAAATTAGAAGTAAATGAGAAAACAGCAGATAGGTGATTAGCATTTTAAAATGGAATGTTATTTTATGATTTCATCGGTAGATGAATCCCAAGTGATGGTAAAATCCTAACCTAGAATGGCAAACTGGAAAAAAGGAAATAAAGGTCATTGGAATAGGAAGTCAGTGACCTTAGATGTGGCCAAGCTGAATAGATGATGCACATGTGCATTCAATTCTGTCTGAGGGCATGTCTTGAGAAGAACAGGAAACCAGGGTAAGCCCTTCTGTGAGTGCTGAAGAGGAAACTGATGTATGGAGGTGGCAGTCAAATGGAGACAGAGTACCCTGCAGCTGAAGGCCATAACCCATAAAGATGCAGAATTTCTACAAAGTCACTGAGGAATGATTCACAACCTTCCTTCCTGCTTCTCCTGACTATTTTCCACACTGTAGTTGGGTTAAACTATTGTAAAATATATATATTTCTGATTTATATTACTTCTTATACAGGAAAATACAGTATTTTCTTCCTACTTTTACACATCACAGAACACATCTCAGAGGAGATATATGAGTTTCTGCCTGATTCCTCAAACAATTGTCCAGTGATGCCTGCTGGGTGACCTATAATGTGATTTAATTCTGACATAATTTACTTAGAGGCTACTTCAGATGCCAATCATGGGTCAGCTATAAATCTTCTTTGGGTCAATTAATTTGCCAGGATGACTAGTAGTACCTAAGAAAACACTTGCATTAATTACTTTATTATAAAGAACATTAGAAAGGATACAGATGAAGATGAATAAGGTAAGGTATGTTGGGGCAGAGATTTGTTTCATCCTAAAGCAGGAACTAACCTTAAGTCACCTCATTAGTATAAACCCAAGTGTATTCCAAAGGACTAATTATAAATAAAAAAGACATACATCATTCAGGAAATTCCAAGAGCTTTAAGAGCTCCAGGGAGAAACTGGAAAGTTTTTTCAGTGACTTATCTTCTTCCAGACTATGCTCAACTGTCACCGCACCACCTGGTCTTTCTAGTCTTCCACTTCCCTCTGTGATTTTCTCACCCTATGGAGGCTTGTGTTCCTAAGGACTCCCTGGAAAGCAGGGAGGATGTAGCAAATAGGCGGAGATGACTAGTTCAGGTAAATCTCCAAGTGTCACCAACAAAGTTTTCCTTCATAACCCTCGGCTAAAGAGGATCACTCTTTAAACTTTTATTACTGCTATTGACAGTAGAATTCGCATGTCTATGAATCATCTCCTACTCTCTTTCCTTAATTATTGAATTGAATCTTTTATTTGTGCTTTCTGGCTTGTATAATTTCCCTTGAGAAGATGCTTTTTTGTCTCTCCAGGTCCCCAGAAAACTTCTTGAAAGTTTTGTTCCTGTTTTAGAGCCTCTTCATCACCTATTGTAGCCCCTTCTACAAGGGAGGTATTCAAATCATGTAACTTGACATTATTCTTTTTAAAAGACAAAACATTTATTAAAATTCCTTAGGAAGGTAAGGAATCCTAGATAAGGGATCATAAAACAACAAAAGGCCATTCCATTAAAAATCTGTTGATAGCCCATGCTGGCACACAGATCTTAGTACTATTTCCCTTTGAATGGTCATTTAACTAGAGAGTGTAGCAGAGGTATTTCTTAACAAAAACATGCTACGTCCTCTCTCTTTTCCATCCCAAGTCTGATACAATTGGGATCATTGTCAAAATGGATCTGGATTTTTCAACAAGGCCAGGAGAGTGTGAAGATAACAGTTCTCAAAGCAGATATTCTGCACTGAATCTCTGCTCTACTACCTATTCCAAGAGTGAGCATGGACAAGTTACTTAACTTTTCTATCCCTCTGCTTCATCTGCAAATACGGATTGCACTAGGTTTCTCTTGGATCTGTGCAAGGGATTAAACAACTGACACCCAGTGACCTTAGTTTAGCACCTGGTGCACAGCAAAGTGCTTGATATCACTAGCTGTTATTTGTGTGAGACTAGACATTCTCAAATATACCATAACATATTTTCATGCCTATTCCCAGACTACTTCTATCAGTAAGGCACAGGCAGCAAGCAAAAAAGCTAGTGTATTTGAATCTCAGCTTTGGGAGACAGACCACAGACTAAATGCTGCCACTTAGTTTGTGTGTTATTTTAGGCAAGAGATTCAGCCTCTTTGGGAAGCTGTAAAGATCAGGGAGTAAATACCTATGAAAGCGCTTTGTAAGCAGCATGCTTAACTGCAGTTAAGAACAAGAAACAAATATAATTGGTTCTGTTTTGAAAATCTAACCCCTAGGAAACTCACTTCAGAAAAAGGGTAACTGTTTCTCTTTGCTTGGTGTAGCAAGATCATCTCATGTGATCTCTGTATTTTTTGTTTTGTTTTGTGTGTTGGTTTTTCTCTTAAGTACACATGTCATGGGAAGTCTCTCATTTGTAAATCTGGTAGGTCAGCTAAACAAATAACCACATTCACTAACATCACGCATAGCTTTCATGACTTAAAATCTGTTGCTGGGCTTTCACAAAGGAGCTCTGTAGAGAATGGTAATGCGATTAGGAGGTAACTGGCTGGGGGAAGAAGAACACTCAAACCAGAGAGAGCTCTCTCTGAAGGTTCCTGGGAAAAGCATGAGGCAGATTAACAGCAGGTCTCTGGCTCAAATCCCAGCTCTGTCACTTATTTTCTGGGTAATCTTACCAACCACAAAACCTCCAAGTGCTTCTGATTCTACATCAGTGAAATGCGCAAACCTACTAATGAGAATATGGAGGGGAAATATATATATATATGTAGTGTGTGTATGTGTATAAAATGTTTATAGCATAGAAAATACTGAATCTAATATATGCCTAATTTGTTTATTTTTTTAAAATTCATTTAGCTAGCTAGAGATTTAAAAGTAATATAGGACAAATACATTTCTCTTCATTCTTTTTCTCTAAGGTCATAGCCAAGGTTAGAAAAAGGATCCAAACTTGAGCCTGTTGTCTAAATTTTCCTTGCCCAGTAGGAGTCATTCACAATGAATGTGCCTCAGAAAAGAAGAGAAAGGAGATGGAGGGGAGAAGACAAAGAAATGCTTTAGAGAGACTGACTCTCTAGAGTAGGTACCTATCTCTAGCCCCATTATCTACTTCTTGGAAGGAAGTGTGATATTATTTTTTATTTATTTATTTATTTATTTATTTATTTTAGGTTTTTTGAGACAGGGTCTCGCCTTGTGGTTCAGGCTGGCCCTC
>PVIR01002734.1:65605-98126 GCA_004026965.1 Petromus typicus
ATCCTCCTGCCTCTGCCTCCCGAGTGCTGGGATTACAGGCGTGAGCCACCACGCCCGGCACTGTGGTATGTGGTACTGGTTGCTGCTGGGTGTGGGTCACCACACCCAGTATTGTTATGTGGTTACCGGGGAATCGAACCCGGGTCCTTGCGCTTGCGAGACAGGCGCCGGAACCACTGAGCTAACTCCCCGGCCCTGTGATATTATTTTTAAAAGACAAAACATTTATTAAAATTCCTTATGAAGGTAAGGAATCCTAGGTAAGGGATCATAAAACAATAAAAGACCATTCCATTAAAAATCCATTGATAGTCCATGCTGCCTATCAGAGAAAGCCAGCTGGCTATCAGAGAAAGCCATCAGAGAAAGTTGATTAGGCCTACTGCCAAGTATGATTTGTTGCCTTCAATTTGAACTTTTCTATCTCAAGAGTTGCATGAAAGAAAAGAACCCAAAAAATGTAAGGTGAGTGAGACTCAGCAGTAGGTAAGTACCTTACTCTTTCTTGTCTCTCTCATTTCATAAAAGAAAATGCTTCTCAAGAGCCCAAAGAAGGATTTCTAGAACTGCGCAGCACTAGGAGAAAGCCATTTATGTTGTAGTCTAGATCAGCACTCCTCAAAACAGCGGAACATAGAATCTCCTGGATATCTTGTTAACATATTTCAGTGAGCCTAAGAGATTGCATCTCCAAACTTCCCTGAAGATGTGAGTAGCAAGAGCCTTCTAAATGAGTTGCGTGGTATGCAGAGACTCCTGCCAAGATACTACTCCCTCAATAGTGTGGCCCATCTGTGTACATTTGAATCTGGCTACCTTCTTCTTAAGAATGAAATGAGAAGAGATATCCCAGTCCTAGAATTGAACTCTAATGCTGAAATAGTGAAGAGGGGCCAAACTGATTTATTAAAGGCCTGAGAATGATTTCTTTTCAATCTGTTCACATCTTAATGTTGGCAGAAATAAACCTAATATAAATATTGCAGCTTGATGACATTTCACAAACTCTTGGGTTATGCATTAATTGGAGGGTAAAGAACAATATCACTCACTAACTTCTTGGTGGCAGATGGCAATTAAAAAAATTTATGATTACCTAACTCTTCTTCAATTTAGCTATTTATAATCATACAGTTTCTGGCTATCAATACTTTACATATATAATTTTATTTAATATTTCCTCCAAGTCTGAGTTACTTTCTTGTTGTTGGGGACACAATCCCCAAACCCACAAGTTAAAAGAGGAAAAGTTATTTTGGTTTAGTTTGTAGCAGCTTCAGTCCTTGGTAAACTGACTCTAAGGACAGTATGGCAGAAGGGACATGGCAGAGGAGAAACAGCTAATGGCAACACTGTAGGAAAGAGAGAAGCACAGAGAGATGGAGAGAGAGAGAGAGAGAGGTAGATAGACCTTTCCAGCCCATGTCCCCAATGACTCATCTTCTCCAACTAGACTTCACATTTAGCTATAAGATCTTCAGTTGAATAATCTATACTGCCATGATCCAATTACCTCCCCAAAGTCCTATGAGTGGATGAAGCTTTAAAGGGACATCTAGATGTAACATTCTACTCCTCCCACACAAACTCGTGATTCCCTTTATAAAAATGATTTAGTCCACTTTAAGAGTTGCCCAAGTGCTAACGGTTTCAGAATTGCTAAAAAGTCAAAATCCAAAATCTCCTTTGAGAATTAAGTCAGACTCTTAGCTGTGAGCTCCTATAAAAATCAAGAGAAAATTAAACACTGTCAACATACAATGGCACAGGATGGACATTTCCATTCCAAAGGGAAAAACAGGAGGGTAGAAAGGAATGGGACTAATACAAAGCCAAATTCAGCAGGGCAAACATTAAATCTTGTAGCTCCATGTCCATCCTCCGAGGCAAGTTGTAGTGATATATGATCCCCAAAGGGCTTGGGTGCCCCTGCCTCAATAGCATTGTTGTTGGTGGAGCCACCCTCATGGCTCCTCTGTTGGGCTGGCTTTGCTCAAGGCTTTCCTCAGATAGTCCATATTACTGACTTTTCTGACATCCTGGGGGGATTCTACTCTAATTTCAGCTTTACCTTTACAGCGTCACACACTGCCTTCTCAGGGGCACACTGCCTGGCTTCCCAACCCTTTGTCAAAAATCTGAGTAGAGCCATGCTGACCCCATAACTCTTATATCCTGAACACATGTAAAACCAGCTTCTTGTGGTTGAACCCAAGGTCTGCTACCAGCTTGAGCAGAGGCTGAGCCCTTTTGCATGTTGTTGATGGTTGCAGTGAGCTCAGTGCCTGGATGGCTAGACATGGTGATCTGAATCCTTGGGAATTGATTCCCATTTCCTTGGATGCTGCTATTATAAGGTATAGTGCCTTGGGGCTCTCTTCTCAAAGCACAGTCTTTCATTTTTCTACTCTTGAGTCTACATTGGCTTTCTTTCATGTCTTCAAGGTATCCCTTGTATAGTCTACATCCCAAAATAATTGCCTTTTTTAAAATGAGAAACTTGTAGCAACCAGACTCTCTTCTACTCCCCCTTAGAGAATCCAACTTTATTAGTGCTTCCTTTCTGGTCATATTTAAAACTATAAATTATTCAGTTGTGACTTTTGTTCTCAATTCTTAAAGGAGAATTAGCTAAAAGCCCCCAACAGTATCTAAAGCACCACAGCAAGATTAGACTGCCTTGAATTTCCTTAACCAAGTTAATTAGTTTGCTGCTTTTAATCTCAGGTTCTCTTGAAGTCCTAGGTCAAGTGCAACATGTACACAAATGTTCAGCCAGAGCACAGCATATGTAGGCAGGAGTCCAGCTGCCAATGGAGACCTGGTTCTCAACAAAAACCTCCCAAACCTGGTCTTTTCAATCTGCTTTTTCATCTGTGTCTTGGTCTCCTTGAGCTCTGACCAGAATCTCCCAGGAAGCTTGTCTTACAGCAGGCTGGGGCTGCTTCTCCAGCTGCTGTTTCCAAAACTTGGCAAACTCTTCCTAGTTCTAAAGGCTTTTGAACTACATGGTCAGGTAGTATCAGAATAATGATTTCTCTGATACCAAAATCTTACTTTCACTTTACTGGGACCTAATTCCTGACACCCATAAATTAAAGACAGAAAGATTTTATTTGGCTCACAAATTATAAAGGTTTCATCCCACAGTTGGCTCCAAGGCAAAGCAACATGGCAGAAGGGTACTGCAGAGGAGCAACAGCTCCCAGAATGGCAGTAGGAAGGAGAGAAGGCGAGATCAAAGGAGGAGAGAGGAAGATGTATCTTTGCAGGGCATATTCCCAGTGACCCACTCTCTCCAACTAGGTTGTACCTCCTAGCATCACCTTTGGCCATAAACTCATGGGTGGACTAATCCATGATGAATATCACAGACCCTGATGATCAATTCACCTCCTCAAAGTCCAGCCTATGAGTGCAAGGAGGGGTTTTGTAGGGAGCTCTAGATATAATCCATAACACTCCAAGTATTTCAGTTGGAGATCATCACCTCAATTTTATGATTGAAGCAATTGAGGCTCAGAGGTTTAATGGTTTGCTCAGTTACTCAACTACATAAAAACTGAGGCAGGATAGGAACCCAGCTGGGTCTAACTTCATTTCTTCTTTCTTTTCACTACGTCTGTGCTTTCTCACAGACAAGAGAATGATTAAATTTAACTTAAGGAGAATTATTTATTATTTAAAAACAAACATAGATCTTACTGTTACTTATATTAACTTTTTTTGTGGATTTATAGCAAATCAAGGAAGCTAAGTTTCAAGAACCATCCACAAAAGTGTTTCCCAAACCTTTCTATTTTATTTTTATTGAAAAGTTTGTGGATTTTGTTCTTCAAAAGTGCTCCCTAATTTAAAAAGAAAAACTTAGGTTTCCACAAAATCTAGATCTGCTCTTGCTGCTCTCACAGACACAAATCTTTTACAACATTCCCACTAAGAGGGTGAGCTTGAACTGCTGGGGAACTCACCAACCCAAAGGGAATTGTTTCATTTCTTAAAGTTTTAATTCTTTACAGATACTCTTTACAAATTTTATTTATCTAGCTACTGACAACATCTCCCCAATCCAATTCTTTTTACATAGTACCAAATCTATCTCCTGACAACATCCATGTATTGATTTTAGTTCAATCCTTTGAAATCACATAAAGTAAAACCTAATCCTTATCCATCTAAAAGGGCTGAAAGTGTTTGAACACTATTACAGCACCTTTTCCAAGTCCTCCTGAGAGTTCCCAACATCCCTTAGGTCTGTCATCTTGGTCTACTTTTTTCTTCCAGTTGTTGATTTCCTTTAAAACATTCCAGGTTTGCTCTGATTGACAGGATACAAAGAAACCTCACTGTTACACTTGTTTTGGAAGACTTTGAGTATACCATCATAGAAATTTATGATTGTGGCTTTGATTCAAGTTGTAGCTTGTCCAACCATATTGTACCTTCATTTTGTTTTTTATCCCTGAATTCCCAGTCCTGAGAAATAATCCCTAGTATTCTTCTGGTGATGAAGTTCACATCCACATGATCTGTCAGGAGTTGACCAAATATCTGGCAAGATTTAGCAAGGAAGTTTCTTGGTATATTTCAGAAATGTGCTGAGAAGACAGCACAGCTTTAGCTATTTTTGCATTCATGGTATAAACAGAGGGAAAGTATATAAAACCCAGCATTGTGTGCGTGTGTGCGTACATGTCTATACCCCTTGACAAGCATTACTCCTCCAGGATCACACCATTAATCTAGATTTTCTCAAACTACTTATTACATTTATAAAAAAAAAATCAGTGGGGTGAGAGTTCATTGAATAGGATAGTTATGATTTTGGGGTGGGGGATTAAATTTGACATTAATATATTCTATAAGGATTTCTCTAGCTCTTTTGCCTTCTGGCTTATTTTCTTTCAAAATTCCCTATCTTGACTAGAAAAGTCACCTTCTCTGACATACACATAGGGATAGAGCAGCATCCCCAGGCCAGGCATGTTCTACTTTCTACTGAGAGAGGGAATGGCACATTCAGGGGTATGTCCCTCGGGAGGGAGGCCACACAGTCTCAGGCCGACAGATCTCAGCCTTGTTACTTTCCCTACCACACTGCCTTTCCTGTGCACCGTTTTCTTCCGCGTTCCCTAAAGGGGCCCTCACATCTATCTAATGTCTTTTTATATGCTTGGATAAACTCCTTACTCACTCTTTTAGGAGGAAAAACTAGTGAATTTGAAAGTTTAGATTCTTTTGTAGATAAAGGAAGATACATTGTTCCTGTTAAATTTTAATTGAATTGCTTTTTGTAAATTTTACAATAAAGTGCTTAAAAATTAAATGCATGTAGGCCCTGAAAGCCAAAAATGCTGATGACCCTAGAAGCCATTATTTGCTCATGGAAGACACTGACCCGCTTAGTGCTCACTTACATTTTAGAACTAAGAGAACATCAAGATTAAGATTTAATTATTATGAAAGATAATATAGTTATTGAATGAGATGGAAAGAACTCCCAATTAATTATTAAGCACCTACCATAGGGATTGCCTCATTTAATCTTCCTAATATCCCTATATGATAGGAATTATTATGAAAATTTTACATACAGATAAGAAAACAAAGAGACATTAAATAATTTACTTGGGAACTGAGATGGGAGCCCTACCTTGCCTTCTCCAAAGCCAGCTAATGCTCATCTCTTGACCTCATTCACTGCACTATCACTGATGTAGACATGAAAAATAGTGTCTTGACAAATCAGAGAAAAAGTCCTGAGCAGCTTAAAATGAATGCCAAGGGTTAAGGATGCAGCTCAGTGTCAGATATGTATTCAGCAAGCACAAGGTCCTGGGTCTGATCCCCAGGGCGCATGCACGCACACAATGCTGGGTTTTATATACTTTCCCTTTATTTATACCTTTTCTTTTCCTTTTTTTTTTTTTTTTTTTTTTTTTTTAGACAGGGTCTTGCTTTGTAGCTCAGCCTCTAACTCACATCACAGCAATCCTCCTGCCTCTGCCTCCTGAGTGCTGGGAGTGTGGTATGTGGTACTGATTGCTGGTGGGCGTGAGTCTCTACACCCAGTATTATCTGTGGTTAACCAGGGATTGAACCCAGGTCCTTGCACTTGCAAAACAGGCACCAGAACCACTGAGCTAAATCCCTAGCCTCCTATATCTTTTCTTTTTAAATTCATTTTGAGGTGAACTGTGTATTTGTTCTCTATTTGGCTAATATCATTAGCCAAGGATTTTGTGTTACTAGAGAGTAGCTTCTGTAAATAACTGTTTCTAATATTAGAAAGAAGAAATGAAACCAAAATCTGAAGACTAAGATCTTTGAACTGGTCGAAACTTTCTATCTTGTTTTGAATCGATTGATTCATTCAGTCATCTTAAAGGTGTTGTTGCAAATGTTTAAATGTCCAGGGAGCCCTCTGGACAGTTTGGAACAACAAACTCACAGATGGTAGTGTTTTAAATGAACACTCAATTTTTCCAATCATTTTAAATGCTTGAAATGAAAAATTCATAGCCCCAAATGTAAGGAATATTTATGAGTTACAGTAGTTATGAATCTTTGGAGCTAGGAAAAAAGTTTCTCTCAATACGAAACTGGCATTTTCCCTTTTACTGTTGAGAATACACAATTATGGTTCTCTATTTGCTCTGGCTGCTAGGAAGCTTGGAGTCAAAATTAAGCTCAGATAGAACATGTTTACATTATTAGTGGTTATATTTGTTTTCTCTTTTTCACTGGAGCTGACTTTCTATTTCAATTCATATGTAACTATTTTATGACATAATGACTAAGGTCTCTGTGAGGAGAAAGATGTTATCAAAGAAAATAAACAAGGAAATAGAACCTGAATATTATTGTTAATTTCTCTTGGGACAATTGAGTGGTTTCATAGCCATCATTTTTAAATCAATGACTGCAGCTGCTAGGGGAAATAACTATTAATAATATTTGAGGTATTATTGATATTGCTTCCTCTGGGATACATGTCTTCGGACTATCTCTCAGTACATTTCGTAGTCCATATTTTAATTAAGCCATTCCAAATACACTTCAAAGTTGATTTAAAAAATAATTCCGGTTATTTTGCTATAATAGGATAACTTTGTTTTCTTTATATAGGTCATATACTAAAACTTTTTGTTTTCAGTGCTAGAAATCAAACCCAGAGCCTCTCACATATCTTAGCCAAGTGCTCTAACACTGAACTACACACTCAACCCTAAAACTTTATTCATTGACTTAATAAATACACACTCAATGATAACCATACCCCAGGCATTTTTCTAGGGATTCTGGCTTTTGTTGTGATTGTTAGGGACAAGTGGAGATAATCAAGGAAGGATAATATTATCCTTTTACTGTAGTAGGAAAACAATTCTACGTTTTTTGGAAATAAAACACAGAGTACATTACCCCATGTATATAAATATAATTTATTGAAATATGGAAAGTATTCATTTACATTGGTATTATCCTTTCCGAAGAGGACTCACCAAAAATTAGACCTCTACCAAAATAAAAGTCTGTTAAAAAAAAAAAAGGGGGGGGCAACTAAAATGAAATGACATTTCTCAGAAGTACATATGGTTAACACAGGAAAAAAACTTCAACATTTTTGACCATTGGAGAAATGCAAATTAAAACAAAACTGAGATTTCATCTTAGTCCAGAAGGAATGGTGATCATTAAGAAATTAAATCATAAAAAATGCTTTGAGAGGCTGCAGGGAAAAAAAGAACTGATCTACATCATTGGTGGGAATATAAAACTAGTACAACCATTATGGAAATCAGTATGGAGATTCCTCAAAAAACTAAAACTAGAAATTCCATTCAACTCACTATTCCTTTTTTTTTATTTTTCAAAAAGAATTAAAGACATTATATTACAATAGGTACATACACATACGTGTTTATAGCAACACAATTCATAACAGCTAAATCTTGGAAACAGCCTGTATGTCTAGCAACATATGACTAGATAAAGAAAATGTGGTATTTACACAACTTTTATACTATTTTGCTATAAAGAAGAATAAACATGATAAATTTATGGGAAAATGGATGCCCTCTGAAACCATAGTGTGAAGTGAAATAAATGAGACATACAAGTTTAAATATTATTAGTTTCTCTTATGTGAGAAATCCAAAATATAAATAAAGAGCAAAATGAAAGATAATAGGAAATGTGGAGACAGATCTTTTGCAAAAGGGGAGAGGGTCAAGAGACAGAATGAGATGGGGGATAGGGAAGTGGATGAAAAAATAAATATGCACTAATTTTTTTATGTATTATGCACATGTACCAACTGCCCATAAGAAATGCACTTTTACATTACAGACACATACTAATACAAAAATAGAGTTCAAAGTGCATTGTATAGAATGTGACAAAAACCAAAGGATAATAAAATGGGGCAATATATAAGCAATACTGATGGCATGCAAAAGTTTAATACTATAAAATAATTTCAGCTCCTAAAACTAGTATGAAAAATACAAATAATACTATAATAAATAAAAGAGATAAGGATATGAACAGGCAAATTGCTGCAGTAAAAAGTGCTAAACTACCTATCTTACTAATAATAATAAAAACGAAAAAGTTGTTATAAAAAGTCAGAAAACAGGGGTTATCTCAGTGATAAAGTGTGTGCTTGGCATCCACGAGGCTGTAGGTTTCATTTTCAAGATGGCCAAAAAATTTTTAAAAGATAATATTTATTATTTACTTACTTTCGCTGGGTGTTAGGGATAGAACCTTATGCATAGTAACCATGTGTTAGCAATGAACATTACCCCTAGCCAGATAGCTAACATTCAATCAGAGCTTACCAGAGACTATTCTAAGAACTTTTAATATCACTCAGTTGTTGAAACAGCAGCATGAGATGTTAACATTATCATTTTATCTGTTTTATAAATTGAAGAATGAGGCTTAGGGTGGGAAAAGTCATTATCCAACATTGCACTTTTAGTAAGGACATATCAGAATATTAATCCAAGTATTTTGATTCTAGGACTTATTCTCTTCAAATTAAAATTCAACAAAAGATTACTTCATTAATTAAAAAAACATACAAAATTGAACATAAGGAACTGGCATGTTTTGTAAAGTTATAATTGCAAACAACTGAGCACTTATGTTCTATATTTTATTGATTGTTTAACTGATTGATTGATTACAGTATTAAAAATTGAGTCCAGAGCTTCACAGATGCTAACAAGCACTCTACCACTGAGCTACACCTTCAGTCCTTTAATTACCTTTGAGAGAAGGTCTTGCTCAATTGCCCAAGCTGGACTCAGATTTATCATTGTCCTGCCTCAGCTTCCCTAGTAGCTGAGACTGCAGATGTGTACTATTGAGCACCCAGCAGAGTTCTATATTTTAATCACTAATATTACACAGTCTTAAGGTAATTATTTATCTATGTTTCAGCTTTCACATTGACCAAGTATTTTTCATGAAAACACCAAGTCACATTACACTCCTCTGATTTATAAACTGATATAACATGACAAATAGGTGATATTTGCACTATACTTCAATAACTGACAATAGCCATTAATTGTGCCTTATTATGAAATAGCAACAAATATAACTGGGCCCAAGTTAGAAACTGAACATTTAAAAATCATGAATTCATTGTTCTGAAGTTGTACATTAATATGCTAGGAAAGACATAAGTGTAAAAGATGAATAGCAGTGCCAAATCTGGATGGCAACGCAGGCAGTCTGAGTTTTATATGTATCTGGTAGTTGGCAATGTCAGTTACATTTGAA
Organism: Petromus typicus; assembly: GCA_004026965.1. Taxonomy (NCBI): domain Eukaryota; kingdom Metazoa; phylum Chordata; class Mammalia; order Rodentia; family Petromuridae; genus Petromus; species Petromus typicus. The sequence goes on from PVIR01002734.1 coordinate 75,401, forward strand.
AATTCCACTTATAAACATTATTTATAACTCTTAAAGTGCCTATACACACAGTTACCCTTCACCTATTTCTATATAAATGTTCTATATCCTGGTCCCAATTATTTTATGCTAAACTTCTTAAACTTCCTTTGTTTCTTGAAACAAACATTATTGATTAAAAAAACATTTAATTGACATAATCTTATATAGTACCAGGGCTTTATTATGGTATCAACTATGTAAGATTTTCTAAGTGGAAAGTCATGGAAGTCACCATGGAGGTGACCATGGAAGTCACTTGTTCTAAATGAAACATGTTCACTGAGCTGCTATCTGATTCCTGGTTGGGTGCATTCTCAGTCAATGCACTTAAGGGCAAAGGTGGATATTAAACTTTGAGCTCTTTCTGGTTTGTGACCTTTCTAAATGTTTTCCTATCTGTTTCCTAAACATAGTATTATTTTAGGCAGCGAAGTTAGACAGAAATTAATGCACAGTTAGGGAGGGACTAGGCCCTCAAGGAAGTCAGGGAAAAATAAAGACCTAAGAATTGTGGCTGAAGGCACATCTGAAAAAGGTTTGGCCTCAAGATAAAGATGCAGTGGCCAGGCCTACACTCCCCTAAGGGATAAACTATAACTTGAGATTATATTGTAATTAGCACTATATGGTCCAGTAAATCCAGATAAGCATCAGATGCCCAAGTGGGTGACCAGAGCATCTGGACCCATTCCTTCCCCAAAATGCCTTTGTTCTTTCCGAGTACCTTTACTAGTCCTTGGCCTGGCCTTTGCCCTCCAAGAGCTAAGGGCTTGCCCCAGGGGAAAAGGAATATTCATTTCATCAAGATTATTCAGACTTGTTGGTTGAAAGACTGGTCAATTGAGAAATGTCAAGTCCTAGAAAGTAAATACTATATATCTAAAACAAACTTGTGAAGCATTTCAACAGCATTTTTCCAAATGCAAAGAGTTGATGTAGATGTGTACAGTAATATACAAGAGACTTGCTTGAATTCTTGACTTGATTTCCAGTTTAAACAGAAATAGGAACTTTCTGCTCCTAAAGCACCACCAGAACGAAGAATCAATAGGATACTAGATTATCAAACTTGTCGGCTTGACCCCAGAATTTTTTGAAAGGCAGACTGTGTAAAGAAGTAGAGAACACCACATACAGGAGAAGTACATTTTTCTTGAGACTTTGTTTCAGTTAACAGAGTTGACAGATACTCATTTGACTGATATCCATTGATTGAACTCTAAAATGTGTCTACTGTCCAAATTCCCTCCATTCCAATATAATTTCATTATCCTCTGGATCTCTATCAGCAACTATAGAATAATGTGTCACAGGAGCACCCATTGTATTGCTTGTAAGTCCTAACAATGTTTGCTCTATGTTGTTAAACAGTTAAAAGTATAACGTTGCTTTCTTCTGTGTGTCTCTCTGTGTGTACACATTGGTGCATGATGCAAAATATATTTACTCCTATGCTTCATAATTTAAGCATGGAAAACCATTGTTCTGTCAACAGCATGAATGTAGGAAAGTTTGTAAGGCTAGTTTCCTCCCCAAGGAAAGGACCACTGCACTGAAGTCTTGCAATGGAGAAGAAAGCCAAGGCTCCATTCTTAATAGAACAAATAGAGATATGTAGCCAAGGAAAACAGTGATGTCAGTGGATAGAAAATTACTAGAGCAATTATCCAGCAGATTCTGGTTGAACTGATGTGACAGATTATTATCAAAGGTCGGCCAGAATGATAAGATACCAAGGATGAGAGATATGGGGTTTTGGTCAGATATCAGGATGAGGGATGTTCATCAAACTGATCCAGCAGGATTCATGGTAAAATTGGACTAGATAAGCAAAGCCACTAGATTCAGGATAGACTCTATAGTTAAGACTAGTCAGAGAACTCGGAGGAGCCTGACTCAAGTTTGGTCAAAGGGCAGTTTTTGTCAGTGTTGATCTCTATACCACAACTTGTTTTCTTCCACAGTCGTGATATAAACTTCTCAAGTTAAATTGTTAAAAACAGAAGCAAATTGATTTAAAGGAAATCATTAAATAATAATACATAGCTTCAATTTCAAAACTGGTGTGGGAATGACAGCACTCTTAAAAATATCTCATCTATACGGATAACAAAGTGATGGTGGCCATTGAGTGAATTGTCACTGGGCCTAGGTATCATTGTTCAGCCAGTCTTAATCAGCTCAGGCTGTATAACAACACAAATTACGTATTTTATGAAAAACAGAATTATTTCTCACAGTTTCAGGGGCTAAAGTCTGAGGTTCTGGTGAGGGATCTCTGGGGGTTGCAGACCACCCACTTCTACTTATATTTTCACATGGAGGAAACCAGAGCACAGAGAAGCAAGTTTTCTCCCGACCCTTCTAGGATCACTAATCCTGAGAACTCCACATTCACGACCTCAACTAATCCCAATGATCTCCCAAAGACCCTGCATCCTAACACCATCACAGTGGAGGGAGAGTTATAGTTTCAACATATAAATGGGGGGGAGTGAGTCCACAGCCCCAGCAAATAAGAGGTTCTAAGTCTACTATAAGAGCAAGGGTTTAACTATGTCTCATGGATAGCAGTGTTTTCACTTATCGGTAGGGTGCCAAATACTTAGGGCCCTTTGTAGATCTACAGTGAATGACCTACGGTTCAGACACAATAACATTATCTCTGAAGCAGGTTTTGTGAGGTAAGAAAACCACAAGAAATGCGTCAATTCATGAGACTGCAAAATATCTTCCCTAATTCATTTGGTGAATTGTGTGGGCGTAGGATAGACAATGTATCTGTTAAGCACTTTTGAACTTCTGAGCTTTCTATATTGTACGTGTGTGTGTGTGTGTGTGTGTGTGTAGAGCAATTACTTAACGATCTCCAGCTCATTTTAAAAGATGGAGTAGACAGTACTATGTCTTTATTCAAATTGCTTTGTCTCATCGCCACATAGCTTTGTCATTAGCCCATGTTACAATTACTTTAACAAGCAAAGGAAATGCCAGTCAAGTGCAGCATTTGAGACCTCCTCAGACTTGCAAAAGACAAAAACGCCCAAGACTGCGTGTGGAGTCCAGGTAAAAAGTAGATGGGCTTTAAACCTGGGAATATATGATCTTAAAGCCAATATTTACATTAGGGGTTCATTACTACCTTTGGTACACTTAATCAGATACTGGTTATACTCCAAGGCATCATCCTGACTTTGGGACTTGGGCAGAAAGCTGAGGCCAGACCACTCAAGTGCACCGGGAACAAAATGCTTTTGAGCATTTCGATTTGAATTCCACCTGCCCAGAAGCTTGTATTAAAACTGTAGCGGGGCTGACCCACATGGGGCTGGGCTTTTCTTTGCCTGGAGTCTTATGAGACTGGGCAGAGTGAGAAGTCCGCCAGCCACGCAGGATCTCTAGCGACACACGATGCAGCTCTAGACCGCAGGTCGCTGCCCTGCACCAACAGCCGGCCACAGAGACAACAAATAAAAATGGAAGATCCTTCTCCGAGGGAAAATAGGCCTCGCGCTTCAAGCAGGAGTGGGAGATGGTGGGAGGGGGCTGTAGTGGAAGGTGAGCAAAGAAAGGCAAGGTGCAGACGGTGTTTCAAGAAGCCTAGTTCATTCAAACCCGGAGGACAGCAAACCCCGCCTTCCCACGCCGCCGCCTGCTCAATCGCCTCGCGCTTCGGGCTTGAGCTCGCCCCGCGGGGAGCGGCTTGGAGCCGAGGAGGCGGTGGCAGAGGTGGTTTGGGCTGCCCCGCGCGGCGGATAGGCCCAGGCAAACAACACCCATTCCCCCTCCCCCTCGCTCCGTTCAACTCCCACTCGGCCCGGGCCACGCCCTGCCGCCACCGCCCCCTCGGGCAGCAGCTTTCCGCTCCGCAGCCCAGCCTCGGTCGGGGGCGGGAGGGAGGCGGAGCCTCGCGGGGGCTCCCCCGCAGCTGCGGAAACTACGCAGTCCGGCAGGCCTCGCGGCAGAGGCCCGCCCCCTTTCTCCCACCACTCAGCGCGCGTCAGCAGGGCCTTAGCCAATGGGGGCCAAGCCAGCGAAAAAGGGCGCCCGGGTCCGGATGCGCCTCAGGAAAGCCATGCTCACTGCGCGGGGGCAGCGGGCAGTTCGGTCCGCACGCGGAGCTGTACGGGGTCCGCGCGCCTCTATGTGTGCCCCTCTCGCTTCCCTTCAGTGATAGCCCTGTTTTTCCTTTCAGTGGCCCCTCGGAGGGATGCTGGAGGGGGGTTCTGAGTGGAGGGCGCTGGGAAATGAGTAGGGGGCGGGATATCCTGAGACAACAAGTTTGGCTGTATGGAAGGCCTACCGGCAGCGCGCTGAACCAGGACTCCGAGAAAAAGAGCGTGAGAAGAGCCGAAGGAGGAAAAGAAGAGCGATTGAAAGAATAACCCCGGGAAAGGGGGTGGAGAGAAGGCGGCCCCAGCGCCCCGGCCCCCGGCAGGTCGGCGGCCAATCCGCTGGGGGAAGGGGTGGAGAGTCGGCGGCTCCGGCGGAGAGAGGCCGAGGGGGGTGGGGAGTCGGCCGGGCTCGCACCGCCCTGGCCCCGCCCCCGGCCCGCGCCGCCGCCCTCGCCGCGCGCCACCGCTGTCAATCAAGGGCGAGTCAGCCGGGCTCGGGCGGAGAGAGGAGCTGCTACGCCACAGCCCAGCGGCGGCCATTCGCGGAAAAAGAGGCAGAGCCTGTGCCAGCTACAGCCTCCTCCGAGCCACCGCGGGCGGGCGGGACCGGCCTCTCCTCCCGCCTCGCCCCCACCCCCACCCACCTCTATCCCAGTGTCTCCGTCTAAGGGTTTGTCCTGTTAATGCGGGATGAGCGGTACGTATTCTCCACCCCCCTCGGTCTCCTTCACCGCCTCCCTCCTCCCTCCCTCCCCAGACCCTGCTCGGTTCTCCTCCCTCCCCCGGGGCCGCTGAGATGCTTTGAGGGGAGGAGGAGAAGGAGGGAGGGAATCAGGGGGAGGGAAGGAGGGTTGTGTTTTGTCTTAATGTCTGAGCGAGAACTACCTCCTTCTGGGTGTTGCTCTGGAGCCGATGGGTCGGGTTTCAAACCACGTTTTGTGATATCCCCCTCCTCCCTTCCCTCCTTCTCCCCCACCCCCTGCCGGTGTGCGTGGATCGCGGGTTTATGGAGATTAATGTTCGGAGGGAGGGAGGGAAAGAGGAGAGAGGGAAAATGAATAATAATAATCCTAATAACCTGTTGTCGTGTGTGCATGTGGGGGGGGTTGTTGCAGATCAGAAGAAGGAGGAGGAGGAGGAGGCGGCGGCAGCGACGATGGCTACAGAAGGAGGGAAAACCTCTGAGCCAGAGAATAACAATAAAAAAAACAAAACCTCAGGCTCCCAGGTAAAGATAAACATTAAAACAATTCATCGTAAAACATTAGGGGGCAGAGGGAGTTAGGTCCTTTAAATGCCCAGAAGTAAAGAACAGAATAAAGATGTTGTTTCTCCACTCGAAGCATCTTTCTGAGAGTGAAGAACTAAAATTGTAAATTCGTGAAGATTTTACATATTTGAGGATATAACATTGTTTAATATTACACAAAAAACTCACTTTGTAAGAATATAGTGTATTTTCTTTCCCAAGGGCATTTTGAGTTTAGAATAACACTTAAAGTTTGTTAGAAATTTTCTTTGATTTAAACTTTATATTACAAGATCTGCTTTCTTATTCATATAGTTCTTACCTTCTTTGGTTCATATTTCTTTTTTATTTCTTCTACTTTCCAAGTAAGTTCTAATAGGTAGAGCTGTCAAAATAAATAACCCCCTCCCAACTACTGGCCTCCACTAAATCCACCCACTTTTTCCTCCCCTTTCCTTTACCATCTCATTTTGGGTAGGACTCTCAGCCCTCTCCTCTGGCTTTACTGGCAGCTACTTGCAGCAAAATAGGGACTCCTGGTGAAAATCAAGCAACTGGACAACAACAAATTATTATAGACCCAAGCCAAGGATTGGTGCAACTTCAGAATCAGCCACAACAGCTAGAACTGGTCACAACACAACTTGCTGGAAACGCTTGGCAACTTGTTGCCTCCACTCCTCCTGCTTCAAAAGAAAATAACGTTTCTCAACCAGCTTCTAGTTCATCTAGTTCTTCCAGCAGTAATAACGGGAGTGCATCTCCTACCAAAACTAAATCAGGTAATTCTTCCAACCCTGGTCAATTTCAAGTCATACAAGTACAAAACCCAAGTGGTAGTGTACAGTACCAAGTGATTCCACAACTTCAGGCAGTAGAAGGTCAGCAAATTCAAATCAATCCAACTAGTAGTTCATCTCTACAGGATTTGCAGGGTCAAATTCAGCTAATTTCTGCAGGTAATAATCAAGCTATACTCACAGCTGCTAACAGGACAGCTTCTGGGAATATTCTTGCTCAAAATCTGGCAAATCAGACAGTTCCAGTCCAAATTAGACCTGGTGTTTCTATACCACTTCAGTTACAGACCCTTCCTGGTACTCAGGCTCAAGTTGTAACAACCCTACCAATTAACATTGGAGGAGTGACTTTAGCTTTGCCAGTGATAAACAACGTGACTGCTGGAGGAGGGACTGGACAGGTTGGCCAGCCTGCTACGTCTACTGATAGTGGGACTTCCAATGGCAATCAATTAGCTTCCACACCCACGACCACCACTACTTCTGCCAGTACTATGCCGGAATCTCCCTCCTCCTCCACGACTTGTACAACTACTGCGTCAACATCTCTCACAAGCAGTGACACATTAGTGAGCTCAGCAGATACGGGCCAATATGCAAGCACGTCAGCCAGTAGTTCTGAACGCACCATTGAAGAATCTCAAACACCTGCTGCTACTGACTCTGAAGCTCAGAGCTCCAGTCAACTTCAGTCTAATGGAATACAGAATACACAGGATCAGTCAAATTCTCTTCAGCAAGTACAAATTGTAGGCCAGCCTATTTTACAGCAGATCCAGATACAACAGCCTCAGCAACAGATCATTCAGGCTATTCCACCACAGTCATTTCAACTCCAATCAGGGCAGACTATTCAGACCATCCAGCAGCAACCTTTGCAGAATGTTCAACTTCAAGCAGTAAATCCGACTCAGGTGCTTATCAGGGCTCCAACTTTAACACCTTCAGGGCAAATCAGTTGGCAAACTGTACAGGTTCAGAATATTCAGAGTCTTTCAAATTTGCAAGTTCAGAATGCTGGGTTATCTCAGCAACTAACCATCACCCCAGTGTCTTCAAGTGGTGGCACAACACTTGCTCAGATTGCTCCTGTGGCTGTTGCTGGGGCCCCAATAACTTTGAATACTGCCCAACTTGCATCAGTGCCTAACCTTCAGACAGTGAGCGTTGCCAACCTGGGTGCTGCGGGCGTTCAAGTGCAGGGAGTTCCAGTTACAATCACTAGTGTAGCAGGTAAGTTACAGTATTTTTTTAAGTACTCTTTAAACAGTTTTTAGAAATGATCAATTATTGCTTTTCTTTGCTGAGTCTTAAATTTGCTATAGATTTCTAAATAAAACAAATAATCAGGAATAAATACTAAACAAGAATGTTCTACCAACAATCATAACTTGTAATCTGTGTGACCTATTTGCTTTGGTAGGTTTTAGTATTAGATTTTGTGTGTTGTTTGTCAAATAGACAGTTTTTTAAATTCTCCCATAATTTTTTCTGATTGGAATAGTAACTGTCTTTTGTAATTTAGTGATCATATTTGAGTACACTTGAACTTAAGAAAGAACACTAGTTAAGTGATTATATAGCCTCTTAAGGGAAGTTTGAATTGGTACAAACCTGGTTTTGAAGTTTTAATTCTATGTAATAGGCTTTTTTAAAAAAATTGGAGTTATTCTGTAATTTCAACATTATATTGCCTTGATTTTGTAATTTATCATCCTGAATTTTTTAAGCTAGATACTTTGCATTAATACATAGAATTTTAAGTTGCTAGTTGTTTATGTATACTTTTTGTTACAAGCAGTATTTACTCAGGATTGTGAATTAACAGTTTAACTTAAAGTCTTATGGTTACTATATTAATTATAAATGTTTAGTGTGAGGTTTCTTGAAAACAAAAATGTAAACAGTAAAATGTCACCAGTTTGAGCTAATTGTGGTAAGGTTATTTTTAAACCAATTATAAAAGCAGTTATTTGTTATGCATATAAATAGATGCTTGTAACATACTTGGAAAACAAGTCCTACTAAATAGTTTAATCTTTTGGATACTAGTCTTATCACACCTAACACCTTTTTTTGTTTACCGATGAAAATACTTGCACTGATTCTGATTTGCTAAAAACCTAGTTCTGGTTTTAAAAATGCTTATGATAACTTTCAAACTTTGTCAAATAAATATTTCTATTTTGGTAATCTCGGATGTTAGTTTTTACTTTTGAATGATTTTTCTTGAAACAAGTTGCAGAAAAATATGTATCTTTTATAGTTAATTACTTCATACCTATAATTAGTACCTAAAGTAGATGTATACATATAATACTGAAGTTGCCAGATTGAGTCTACTGACACTGGATTTTTAAAAATCTAAATACCTTCTCCCTCTAGACCAGCGCTGTCCAGTAGAACTTTTTGTGATGTTGGAGATGTTCTTCTTCTGTCCACTGTGTTAGCCACTAGCTACGTGGATGTGGCTTTTGAGCAGTTAAAATGTGGTTAATGCAACCGAGGAACTGAATTTTACATTTTATTTTACTTTAAATAACCACATATGTCTAGTGGCTCCCACGTTGGTAGTACAGTAATCTACTCAGAATTTTGAGTGTGATGCTTTTTTCTCTAAACTTAACTGATTCTTTAGCTTGCAATCCTTAACTTGCTTTGTTAACTGCTCTTTTTCTAAATCAAAGCATTAATAGTAACTGGAGTATTGCGGCAAATTGTTTTGGTAGGTTAGATGACAGTTTGTATTATGAAAGCAAAAGTTATTTCACATATATTTTAAGCACTTATTAAGCATTAGTAAACTGCTTAAGATAATTGAGTAATTTGTAATTTAAGTTAGAAATAGTCAATTTTTCTTATCTCTAATATCAATTAAATTTAAAGGTTTCTCGTCAGTTCTGAGAGTAGGTCAAAGTTGTGACTGTCTAACTTCTAGAGTCTCTTGAAGGATGCATAATAAACACAGAATATAAGAGTTTTAGGCTATAATTTTTAGAATACCAGGTCAAAGAATTTGCCTTTCCAGTTTTTCAAGTGTTTCTAAAACTCCATAAATTTGAGAATAAACGGTCTAATCAGCAACAAACTAGAGAGAGAATCTGGCAGCAGGTAGATGCTTAATTAGTATGTAGATGCCTCAGTGGTTACATTTCATAAACAAGTATAACTTTTTAATTTTTATTTCATGAATCTGTATTGAGATAATTATTTGTATATTGAACATACCAAATGTATGTGGTTAATTCCTGTATTTTCATGAAGTTTTATTTTTGCTTAAAGAGTTTACATAGTTTATGAGCTCCACTTAAGTATTTGAGAAAAACTGAGCTTTAAAAATCTGAAATTGTTTTCTCATGAAACTCAAATATTTAAAATTCTGTAGATATTGGTAACTTGATGTTCTAATAGGTCATCTTAATAATGTTTTTTTAAAAATGTATTTCAAAGACATATCTTGACTTATACAAGCCAATATAATTTTAGTCCTAGTTGTTTATAGGTACTTGACAAGTGCTTTTTAAATATAAGGTACAGAAAGTAATAGAAAATATAGCAGTTTGTAATTGCAAATAATGCATGAAATGGTTATAGTGAAATGAATTGCTCTGGTTTTATTAATTTCTATACGGTTTGTGTTTTTAAGACATTAATGGTAAATACGAGCTTTTTACTCTTAAGAATGGGGGAGAACAAGTACCTATCTATCTCTTTTTGTAAACGAACTCTAAAAGTTTAGATCCGTTCTTTTGTGCCCCTATTTACTTTCAAATACTTTTCTCATTTCATATTTTTCTTCCAGGAAAATAACACTTTAATTTATGGGAAAATAAATTTCTTAATACAATTATTTAAAAATAAAGTTTTATTTTTAGTTAACAGTGACATATGGGATACAGTGTGAATTTCAACATGAACATACAGTATATAATGATTAATTAGCATTACTGATATATCTGTTACCTCAGTATGTATCATTTCTTTGTGTTGGGATATTTAAAATCTTTCCAACTAGCTATTTTGAAGTAATTTTTCAACCATCGTTATCCTGCTGTGGTGTAGATTTAATCTACACTGAAGAATAATAAAAGATAACTTTGACAACTGACTGAACCTCTGTACCTATTAACATCCTGTAGTATACTTCTCCCTACTCTTTGTTGGCTGTGGTGTCCACTGTTCTGGACTCTGTTTTATTAAGATAATTCTTTAGCATACATGTGAGAGCATGCTGACAATTAACAAGGCTTGAAAAAACATTATTAGCTTTGACAGAATGTGATGGCTACCTGGAGGAAAAGGGTGAAAATGTCTCCACCATCCATCTTCACTTTATTCTTCAGTGGTAGGAAGAGGTCTGTGTGATATGGACAGAAAAAGAAAAAATACATACAAAGCAAATTGAATGAAACCAATTCTTGAAGCTTTGGAGGTATATACTTGGTTTTATGAAATAAGGATCTCATTTTTCTTAAAATATATTCTTAATAATGTGTTTTTGTGCTTTGAATCACCTGAAAATCTTGATTTTTAGAGGACCATCTGACACTTAATTAGTGAGAATTATATTAGAAACTACACAAATATTCCTTTGTATATTTATTTTTTGATGTTGACTTATTTGGGATTTTGAGTTTGACTTTCAATGAAAGATAAGTATGAAGTGAAGCACAAAGATAACAACTAATTGTACTTCTGGCTTAAGATCTTCCTTTATTCTGAATAAAAAGAACTTTGGTCAAAAACAACTATGCAGGTTGGAGATGTGACCCAGATAGAGCCCCATATGTGGTTGGCCCTGTTCATTTTATGGCACTGTAGAAAAATTCAACTAAGGAAAAAAAAAAAAAACTCAGAACTGTTTCACAGTATCCTTTGGTTGACTATAGTGAATTTCAGGAGTTAAATCTTCTTAAAGAAATTTAGATTTTATAGGCACCATTGATACCTGTGACTTTGAGTGGTCAACAGTTTGGCTTATTTGGGATTGTAATTATCACACATAGAAACATCATGCATTTTACTTGATGAATGGATTTTTTGAGGGTCAGTTTTAATGGAAATTAACATTTTTCTGGTCACTTTCCCACAAAAGAAATTAAGAAATTGATGAGATGTTGCTGCCTCTTCAGTAGCTTTAATCTCTTGCATAGTTCTTCAATTCCTCTAGGGGATTAAATTATGAAAATTGGAGATATCCTATGAAACCAAGCATGAGAGAGTCAGTTCTTCATTATTGATAAAAATGACCAAAGAACATTATTTAAATTTATATTTAGTTTAATAATCTAATTTAATAGGATCAATCATTCCTACCTTTTTCTGTCAGATTTGAAGTTCAAAACACTGTTCAAAACAATTTTCTTCTATTACTATTTCTCTGAATTAATCTCTTATTACTGTTATATATTGAAATTCATATTGAGGTACTTATATCTTATACCCTATGCAAATGTTTGAACTCTGAACTACTAAGTTGATTTTACTTGTATGGTAGTTTTTTATGGAAAATTAAATGTATTCAGTGTGGAACCACATTTTTTTAAAGGGCTGGTTTTTTGGTTTCAGTTTGAGAAAGAAGCAGGGGAAAATAGTTTTAATCATTTGCTTTCAAATTCTCAATCGAGATGTGTAAGTAATGCTACTTAAGGAGTATTGGGGCAAGTGTAAAAGAAAATTGAAGCCCAAGTATAGTAGCCCACATCTGCAATCTCAGCTACTAGGAAGGCTGAGGCAGAAGAACTCAAAGTCAGCTTAAGTAATTTTGGGATCCTGTCTTTAAAAAGATAAAAAATTAATGGAGTTGGAGATGTAGTTCAGTGATACAGCTTTTGCTTAGCATGTATGTGCAAGACCCTGGCTTCAATCTCTAATACCTTCAAAAAGAAAAGTTTTTTAAAAATTTTAAACATAAAAGACAGGTGGAAGAGAAAATAGAAAAGATTTATAGAAGGAAAGCATTTTGGTTGGGAAGGCTTTTGGAGATTATAGTTTACCAGATGGAACATATTGGTATGTTGTCAAAGTTTATTTTTAAAGGCATTTTATTTTACAGTTTTAAGTGAAAGCAGAATATGGATCAGGTTCTCCAGTGCTCCGTTAAATATTTGGAGATGACACATTAAGGATGACAGTAAGAAGGGAACCTGGCCCCATACCAGACCATATATATACTTATGCTCTCCCATACACCTTCTCTCATTTGGGATACTCACCACATGTGTCCTTCTACTGCCCAGTGAATGAACAGATTGTCAAAGGAAACTTGTTGCTTATTTATGTATATAAATGAGTTAAAAACATAATGAAATAGTAGTTACTGCGTCTCTCTATCCCACCCTCATTCCTTACCTTGTTTTAGAAGTGAAGAAAGTGAAGCCCAGAAAGGTTGAATAACTTTCCTGTATTTTGTGGCAAAGTGAGAGCTAAGAATCTTGACTTCTATTCTAGTTGTCTTTTAGTATATTTCTGTGTTTGTTATCCAAATATTTTGCTATCAAGGCTGTAACTGTATGTTAAATCAGGAGTCAGAGAGAAAGGGTAGCCTTTGAGTTTGTCTCCTCACACAGAGAATGTCCCTTTCTTTCCTCTAATAGCCTTTGTATATCAAACAGAATTTTGATATGAAAAATAACTCTGTAGGTCTCTTAATTATAGAACTTAATGATAGAATCTAAGTATTTGTTTTTTATGAAAAAGCTATCATGATTAACATTTATTAAAGATATCAGTATAGTCTGTGTGTAGGTAAGGAAATCCTCAGGCTGTAGAAGTAGAATTTTTATGAAAATTAATCAAAAGTGGATTTTTTTTCAAGTGTAACTGTGGAAAAAGGAAACAGACATTTATGGTTTACCTAATAAGTGTCAGATACTGGGCTGGTGTTTATATTATGTCATTAAACTCCAGTATCTTTGTAAGGTAGATATTGTGTCACTTTCACAGATATCCTCATTAGGCTTTAATTTCTTTAGGAAAATCTGCCTGCAAGTAAATAGAGAGCCATGATTTAAAACATCCTTGACTACAGTGTTATTGTTGTTCTTGCTACATAAGAAACTACAAGGATAACACATAAAGGGTAGTTTTTATTCTTTCTGATATAATACTTAAATCCTAAAAAAGTGTATTAAAAGTGTAGCTGATCTTGAAAACTGAAGTATTGACTATGCAGTTAAAATTTCTTTTGGCTGTAACTTTTGTGGCACTGACAAACAATTACAACCAAACTTGGTGAATTAAAACTAGTGTGAATGTATAAAGGCCTCTGTGTTAAGGTTAGATTTTAAAATATTGTATGCAGAAAACGAAAGGGGAGTAGGATTAAGTAGGGGTTGAGGATGTAGCTCAGTGGTAGAGCATTTGTCTAGGGTACTCAAAATTGTAGATTTGATCCCCAGCTCCAAAAAAAGATAACACAAAGGGTTAGCTGTATGTAGTACCACACACTTGTAATCCTAGCACTCTAGGAGGTTGAGGCAGGAGATTGCAAGTTTGACCACAGTTTGGGAAATATGGGGGAGTTTGCGGGATGTAGCTCATCTGAAGGCCCTGGATTCCATCCTGAGTATTTCCAAAAAGGTAAGAGAAAAGGAAAAGAATTATGACATTTTAAGAGTGATGTCAGGAAAGCAAAACTCATAAAACTTTCCATATTTTAAAAAATAATTTAAACAGTATATAGGGCTTTAAATCAAAGCAAAACAAACTGATCAAAATTGTGTAATATTAACAGAGGACAGAGAAAAAGCAATTTCTCCACTCTGCTTTTGTTAAGCAGCAAGAATATAATTCTACCTAAAATGATTAGCACTATCCCCCAGTCCAAAATACTTGTTCTGAATAAGGAAAGGGATAAAGCACATTTGAGTTTAGGGTTGTACGTGTTTGTTTTTTAAGTAAAGGTTATACAGATAATTGCTATCCTGGGATCAGAAGGAAATTTCAGGTATAGTTTCAGGACAGTGTCAGTAACTTAAAAATTAAATATCATGAAAAAGAGAAAATACCAAAAACTGAGCATGGATAATAAGCACCTCAGTTTTTCAAAACATCGTAAACTTTAAAGAAATGAATTTAATAACTATCTTTAACAAATTCCTTAAATTATCAAGTAGTTAGCCCCTGCGTTTTAAAAAAAGAATTCCAGCATTTTTGCAAGGGCCTTCCCTAGAACCTAACTTCATATCTTTAAGGTTTCCCAATGAATGTGCTAGAAAAGTTGTATCGGCACCATATGGCTTGATTTCAGTATTGCTAGTTATGATTTCTGAAAAGTTGTATAATTACACCTCAGTGGTGGTCTCTGTTATTTTGGCTTTGAATTTTATCCTTAAGACAGTTTGTATCAGATTTTTTCCAAATATCAGACTAAAAAATTGCCTTATTTACTAAATTCAAAGATGAGACAAAGCTAAGAGATGGTACTGATGATAGAGGAGGTAGTACTGAAATTCAGAGTGATCTTAATAGGCTAGAATGCTGGAACGATAAATATAACAGATACTTAAAGTAGGAAGAATTATAAAACTACTGGATGAAAACTCTAACGTGGCACTAGGAATTGTGATAATGATTAGAGCGGAGAGGAGAGCTTTTGCTGAACTTTGTGCTTGTTAGATGACTTCTGTAGTATTATGCACAGCACTAGGTAGAACATTTTAACTGGGACATTGGCAAACTGACTTGCGCATCATACAAAGGTTTCTGGGATAAGGATTATAGAAAATGTTTCATAAAAGCAATAATTTGAGAGTAAATGTCAGGGTTGGCAGCCTCCTTCCACCCAGTGAACCCAAGCCTTTCAACATGGTACACTTGCAATCTCTCACTGAGCTATTTCCAGCTTCTTAGGGTTTTTTGTTTTAATTTTGAGGCAATGTCTCACTGAATTGCCCAAGCCGGCCTCAAACTTGCCACTTTCCTGCCTCAGTCTCCTCAGTAACTTGAGAATGACCATTCTTGGTCCACTGGGGATTTTTATTGTTACATGAAAACAAGAGAAAGTGTTGACAGCCATTTTCATATGTATGAAGACCTTTTTTAAAAAGTCAAATAATTCTGTTTTGAAGCCTGGGAAAACAGAATATGTATGAACACACAGATTAGAGTGGCACAAAAATGGTGTGACTTGTTTTACCAGGTGATGATCTGTCACTGAAAGTTGGATGTCTGTTAGAACTGTACACTGTAGAAGAATTTATTGTACTGTGTAGAAAATTTGATTAGATGAACTATAAGAGGTCTTCTAATTCTAAAAATTAACATTGCATGAATATTTGAGTATGTGGCCTGATACTGGATGGATACTTCTATCCACCATCTTGTCACAGTGCTCCATAAGTCTTCTGTAGAATTTTATGATGAAATAAGTAGGGATGGCGTCAGGGTTGAGGGGACATTTACTATTTTTCTTATAATTAAGATGAATTCTATGATGTAATTTTTTTACATGTAATACTTAATAAACTAATTTATTTCTGTTCTCCATAACTTGTAGAATGTACTTTTATATGCTATTTTATTGTTACTTGTGCTTCAATTTGTTAAAAACCAAAGCATTAATATTTCAAACATACACTTCAGTGCTCAACACTGAATTTGCAGTTAAATTATTTTATCTTACTACATTTTCAAGTTCAATTGTGTTTCTGATACTGTCACTTGAGTATGAACAATGTGATTGGATTTTCTTGAGTGGAATTAAAAAACATTTGAAAAAATCTAGAAGACTAAACTCTAGGAATTATTCATAGCTTTAAATTTATTGGTGTAGCTTGTGCAGTATGGACATCCAGAATGTCTTCTTTGTGTCTAGCACCGACTGTTCTAAACAAAAAATTTCAGACCCAAGAACCTTTTTAATAGGAAAAAGAAGTACTAGAATCTTACCTCAGGGATGGTAGTAAAGTTAAGGGAGGAAATACTTGTTCTTGATTGACCACAAGTATGGTGCAAAGAGTAGGTTTCTTATTTACTATTGCAGACACAGGTAGAGGTTTTAGAGAACACAAGACTATGAATTAAAATTTGTATTTTTTTTTCATTGCTGCCTCCCATTGGCAAATATTATAATTGAGGCCTCATCCCTTTTTTTTTACAATACGTAAAATAGTGACCATCCTTCCGTTTTATTTGATAGAGTTGCACAGATCAGATATATTTTAAATGGCTTTGAATATGATAACAAAAAGTTGTGTGTGAAAGGTGGTAAACTGGTAAAATCTCTACATAGAGAAAGCCACTAGAAAAATGTAAAATAGGAGTTCGACAAAGTGATTTTGATTTTAAGTGTGAATATTAGCACAAATGATGTGTCAGAAGTAACAAAATTTTGTAATTGAGGAATAAATATCAAACAAGTTTTGGTGAATCCAGGCCTAGGGATTTAGCTCAGTGGTTCTGGAGCCTGCCTTACAAGCTCCAGGTCCCAAGTTCAGTCACCAATACCCCCCAACCAAGGGAAAGTTTTTAAGTTTTGATGAAGTGAGCCAAGAATATGGGAGAGAGGTGTATCTACAGGTAGAAAAGACTATATTTTAAGAACTTCATGTTGGCTTTGTTCTCAGCTTTTGTTTGGGTCTGAAAGTACTCACCTGTCCTAAAATGATATTTATGTTGGGGAGAAAAGGCTTTTACGTCCGTGAAACAATTACATAGCAGTTGCAACTGCATGTGTGATTTGTAAAGTACTAGTTGATGAAATATAGAAAACAAGTGTAAGGGCTTAGAGACGAATAATATCCGTGTATATAAATAAATATATATGGCTTTCTCTGGTCAGGGTAGAGCTTGAAATAGACCTCAGAGATGGTTGAAAAAGTACACATTTGTGACTTTAGGAATGGAGAGGTGAAAAGATGTCTCCAAGGTGCTAAACTGGAGATGAACTTGACAGAGACCAGAGATTGAAAAGGCATAAACCCCCTCATGGAGGCTTCTAGCTGCCACAGCGAGGGTGATCTCTCATTCTGTGCCCCACAGAGGTGTAGAAGTGTCCGGCAGTATCTCAGCATGTGCCCAGTCAAGAGCCTGCCACCCCTGCTGTAACCAAAGAAGTGCTATGTTAAGAAAGGATTCTACCAAAATAATAAGTTCAAACAACCTGTCTAGTGTATAAAAGGAATCAAATGGGAGTATTTGTGATGTAACTAATATATATTGCACTGTTTCTCTCTAAGTGAAAGTATGGAAAAGTTAAAAATCAGCCTTGTTGAAAAGGATATTATTGGAGTAATTTAGTCATGATGTCACAATGGCCTCTAGAAAGAATATGGTGGTGAAGTAAATGGTTACCAAATTGAAAAACTCGGAGGTGGCAGGAGTGTAGATGTGAAAGACATGGTAAGGGATTAGATGAGAACAGATATGTTCTTTTCTTCTACTGCATATCAAGCATGATAATAGGAATCAACAAACTAAATATGAAGTGAGACATATTTTAACTCACAGTATATGCTTTCTAATGCAGAAGACACTGTTTGTTTCTGAGATATTTTATATTTTTGTACTTTGAAACTGCAAAACACTTTATAATAAAATGTATTTCGTAGTTTAATTGGCAATTTTTTTCATGAGGTACTGAGAATTGAGTATCAGGGACTTTGTACTGAGCTACGTCCCCAGGCCTTTTATTTTTCTGAGACAGGTTCTTACTAAGTTGTCTAGGCTGCACTTGAAGTTCTAGTCTTCCTGTCTCAGCCTCTCAGACCTAATGAGATTACAATTCTGTTCCTTCTTATGGTCACTTGTATCTCACACTCAATAGGATATGTCTATACAGTTAGATTACTTTGTGACATTGACTTCATAAAAAATATGTATGAAGTATTACCAGAGCACCTAGGAAAGAGGAATTAGTTTTGCTTGTATGGTTCTGGAAATGTTTTCATGGAGAAAGTGATATCTGATCTGAGAATTAAACTAAAAGTTGTGCCAAGTCCAGAAGGGAGATGAATCCATTTCAGCTTGGGAGTGAAATTGTAAATCTCTTGTAGGTATGGCCTGTGTCATATGGAGTGTTTTCTCACATGTTGATGAATAGTGCTCAATGCATGGAATCTTGATGATGAATCTAAGAGAAAACAGAAGTAGAGAACTTTGATTTTATAGGAGAATGGAATGAATAGAGCCTTGAGATAAATTCAGGGTGCCTGTTTAAAGGAATGGGACAGTTAGTAAAATTGAATAACTGAACTTTATGTCTGATTATTTCATAGACTTTGATATACAGTTGCAGATGAGAATTTTAGCAGTAGAGGGAGTATGGAGGAGAAATTGAAGGTATATAAAAGTAAAAGTTGTTTCTGTTCGTTCCACATTATGTAAATGCCTGAATATTTGGCCATCCAAAAGGGGTTTAGTACGGTTCTGTAAATAATGAGTCAAATCACCATAGCTTTTTGTTCACAGAAGCGGAGCTGCTTTTGCACAGGAATATAGGAACCAGATAGTGATCTGTGCTGTGGTAAGTGGGTACCTGTGCCTGGTGTGTGGCTGTGGGAGGGGTGGAAAATCTTTGTTGAGATACAGCAGAGGATGTCTACTTTAGGGAGTTTAAGGATAAGTGGGATGAAGAAAAAAATCGGTGAATATGAGGTCAATTATTAATGATGTATATAGCAGAAATAAATTATTAGAGTGATTTATAAATCCTATAGATTTCCCCAGATACATAAATCTACAAATGAACCAATTGAAACATATTTGGTAGATATTTGTCATACATACTATAAGTGATGAAAATACGCTTCCTCTGGCAGAAATTTGATTAAAAATTTGTGATTTTAGTTTTCTAAAGTTAAAGTATGGGATTTTTATTTCTAGAGTCCTCTTAGCTTTTGTTCACACAAGTAGAATGTTACTACCTATATTGATTTTAATGGCTGGATAGGTAAATGACTTTAGTAACCCCTTCCTAGACTTTTATCTGTTTCATAGACCCTCCACTAACAAATTGCATCCATGAATTGAGTCAGCAAATAGATATTCCGCATCTGTGTTGCGTAGTTTGATGTATTCTTTGTGAGGTTAAATACTATGGAAATAAACTTTCACTTCCACAATGTTCTAATACAAAAGGAAATCATGCACTTATCTTTCATGAATAAAACAAGTGACATAGTTTGGCTGACATTTACTACCTATTTGTAATATACCAGATAACATATGCAGTACTTGATGGAGTAACTTACTTAATCTTTAGAACATGTGATAAGGTATGTCCTTTCAGGTGTAAAAACTGAAGTCTGGAGAGGTAAATAACTTGCTCAAAGCCACAGGTAGAATCAAAATATAAATATTTTGGCTCCAGCATCCTACACTTTCACTTGTGTGCTTTTTCTGTGCTTGATGCTTTTTCTTGCTGTCTCTCTGTACTTTTTTTTCTGTGATCATTTATGGAATTAATTCATTGCTTCTCTAATGTCAGGCATTGTTTAAGCAGTATATAACACATTTACTTTTTGCAGTCCTTAAAGGAAAGTAATGGTTGTAGCCTCTGTTTATAACACAAGAAACCAAAGCCTTGAGACATTCTTTACCCCAGAATAAGTTAGGGAGCTAGGAAATAAAAGATTTTTATAAGACAGGTCTAGTTGAACAGGTCTGTATTCTACCTTTTTAATAAGTAGTATTATTTGAAGTATCGTAATTACAGTATTGTGATATAATCAGTAAGGCATGAATACTTGTATCTTTTTTTTTTAATGTTTTTTGAGACAGGGTCTCGCTTTGTGGTTCAGGCTGGCCCTTAGCTCAGCCTCAAACTCACGTCACAGCAATCCTCCTGCCTCTGCCTCCCAAGTGCTGAGATTACAGGCGTGAGCCACCACGCCCGGCACTGTGGTATGTGGTACTGGTTGCTCCTGGGTGTGTCTCCACCCCTAGTATGGTATGTGGTTACCGGGGATTGAACCCGGGTTCTTGAGCTTGCAAGACAGGCCCCAGAACCATTGAGCTAACTCCCCGGCCCGAATACTTGTGTCTTCACCTGAGTGCTTATGCCTGAGGAATAGGCATTCATGGCACAGAGGGAAATAGGATATAACAAAGTTTTTATTTAATATTTGGTGTTGATTGGGAATTTCAGGCTAATAACATTTCCTTGATTAAATATGTGTACAAAAAGTAATTTTGAGTAAATTTTAAAAATACATCAGGAACATAAGCCACACAGAAATCTTCTATTTCATTTTCATTAGGAGGTATACAAACCCACGAAAGTGTATATTTTGTAAGGCCTCTATTTTATGACTTGTTTCTTAATTAAAATGAGATATCATTTTTACATAGAAATTTATGTTGATTCTCTGAAGGAGATAATATTTTTTTAATATTAAGATTTGACTTGAAGAAAAACCAAAGACCTTGAGAATTAATATGCATTGAATTTGTGCTTTACCTCATGCTGAATGTCATTTATATATAACACTAGCTAATTGACAGCTGTTGTGAGTTTATTATTTTCTACTGGATAAATAATAAGATGTGTTTAGTACTTGCCAATATATGTCAGACATTGTTCTACATTTTGAAGAAATAAATTATGTTTGTCATTCATTCATGGGGACTGTACTAATGAAATACTAATGAAATGTTCTGTTCTAGATAAATTATGTTTTATCTCAGATGTAGTTTGTTGGTGGATTCCTTGTTACATGTTTTTATTTTTTGTGGTGCTAGGGATTGAATTTAGGGCTTCATACATGCTGGGCAAATACACTACCCCTAAGGTACATGTCCAGTCTGATATTTTTAGTAGATGTGAATAACAAGACTCAGAAAGTAGAAGTAATTTGCCAGTGTTACAAAATTAATACATGGTAATATTGGGGGAAAGAGCTCAAAGTTTGTCTAACTCTAAAACTCATCCTGTAAATCCTTGAGGCCAAGGAAGTCATAGTTTTCATGAACAGTTTTAAAAGTATGTTTCCCCTTTTTCTTTTTTCCTTCATTTCTCTTTTCCCCCTTCCTCCTGCCTCTTGCTTCCCATTCCCTCTCTTTCACAAAAGAATTGACGACTAGCTTACATTTTTAAAAATGGATACACCAATATACATTCATAGTATACAGAAATGGAATAAATTTAATTTAGCCTCTATTCCCAAAACCTGTAATTAAGTTTATTTTGTCATGTGTGTATGTATACAGTTATAAAAATACATGAATATACGAATATGTGTAGATGTGCACATATTTACATGTACACATTTGCTCATTAAAAAAACATTGAGGAAAAACCTAAAGGGATTATATTTTATCACCTTCCTTGTTCTCCTACCTTAGTTTACAATCAAGGATCTCAACTTCTGGAATACTTACAAAAAATTTCCACACCTCTTCACATCTTCACATTACCATCATTATCCATTAACCCAAAAAAACCTTGATGGTTATTCAACGGGCTTTCAGCACTTTTTAAAGGGTTCTTTGGCAGCTCTCTGTAGCAGTAGTGCTGTATATGTAAAATTTTCAAATTGGAAGGCAAACATGTTTCATTCCATAAGCAGGTTGTGATAAGCAAAAGTAACTGTCATATTTAAGAAAAACTCTGTGCTGTGCTGAGGAGCAGGTTGTTATTAAACAATTGTGAACTTTGAGAATAGGGTCTTAGCTTTTTTTCTTTTGTATAAGAAAATACTGTGGGGCGTGTGTGTGTGTGTGTGTGTGTCTATATTTATGTGTTGTAAAATGAAATTGTTGATGTACTTCTATTTAAAGTTAAGTACTGTAATTAATGCATAAATGTGTAGAAACCATATTGAGCTCAGTTTTATTTCAGTAAACAAAAAAGAAAATTCAAGGAAAATATCATTTATTAATATTGCTGTTTTTGGTTTTGTTTTTACTAAAGATTGAACCCAAGGCCTTCAACATACCAGCTAGGTGCTCTACCATTAAGCTACATCGCTAGCCTTTTTTTATATTACATTTTGTCAGGGTTCACTAAATTGCCTCAGATTTGTTTTACTAAATTATTTATTTAATTTGTTTCACTCAATTGGCCTCAAACTTGAGATGCTCTTACCACTGTCTCCTCAGTAGTTGGGATTTCAAGCATGTACCCCTCACTTGATAGTAGTGCTAGTTTTAAAATCAGTTACTTTGAGAATCAAACTGTGAATAAAGTATATCAGTATTTTCAAAAAATGCAAGGTTTTGTTGAGTCTAAGGCTGTTCTCTTTGATAGTTAGAAACAGCTCATTATTTGTTTCTACATAACTATCCATAGATCTAACCTAAAATGAATGAATCATAATAGTGTTGGTGAAAATAGCAAGAGACAGAAGCCAAGACCTATTAGTTCCATGTTCCGCCAGCTACTACCACATAGAGATGTCCATAGTTTTTTTTTTTTTAATTATCTTTATTGGTACATTAAATATACACATCATGATTGCACTCCATAATGGGGATTTGTACCAGTATAAGACACAACTTAATTCTCATTTTTTCCCATAGCCCCACCCACCCTACCACCCCCCCATATATATAAAATTTGTTTCCTTACTTTTTTGTTACAATCTCAACATTGTCCCCTT